>JXPH01003767.1:10951-26823 GCA_001014845.1 Mochlonyx cinctipes | reverse complement strand
CGATAAAATTACGAAAATTTGTATTAGAAGCCACAGAAGCCTTTGTCCGATTAGCCTTAAAATTGGTAGGCATAAAATGTGTACATACCAATTAATAATCATGCTCAAAATTTCAAAAGATTTAGATATAGGTAGTTTGCATCAATAACATGACGAACTTTTGTCCGACTTTGCCCGACTGGTCTGAAAACTAGTAGGCATAAAATAAGTATCTATTAAGAATTNTATCGATAAAATTACGAAAATTTGTATTAGAAGCCACAGAAGCCTTTGTCCGATTAGCCTTAAAATTGGTAGGCATAAAATGTGTACATACCAATTAATAATCATGCTCAAAATTTCAAAAGATTTAGATATAGGTAGTTTGCATCAATAACATGACGAACTTTTGTCCGACTTTGCCCGACTGGTCTGAAAACTAGTAGGCATAAAATAAGTATCTATTAAGAATTTTGGCCAAAATTTCAAAAGGTTTTATTAATAAATGTGTTATTTATAGTTTTTATCGATAAAATTATGAATTTTTGTATGGGAGCCCACCGAAGCCTTTGACCGATTGGGCTCTTATATCAATGGATCACGTCTCCTTATCAAATGCATACTTTCTCCGAAATTTCAGCTTGATCGGACAAACCGTCTAGGCGTTTTCTTGAGGCAAAAAAAGTTTCGGAAAAACAGTAGACAGATCGTGGGATCGCGGGATCGTGGGATCGCGGGAACGCGGGATCGCGGGATCGTTGGATCGTGGGATCACGGGGTTGTGGAATCGGGGGATCGTAGGATCACGGGATTGCGAAATCACGAGATTGCGGGATCACGGGATCGCCCACCCGACTAACAGACGTGCACTCAATTTTGGTAGGAAATTATTACTAGAGGTCCAAAACGAATTTTGAAGTTGATTTGGGTGATTTTCATTTTTGGACCAAATGTATGACTTTCGCTTTCAGTTAAAGTAAAAAGAAAATTAGTAAATGGTATACTGAAAAATTTTGTTAAATGTTCAGCACAATTGGGGAATTGGATACAAATTTGGTAAAAGGGGTATCAATTTTTGTATTTGGTTCGCAAAATTTGTAAATAGGGTAGCAATTTCCATTAATAAGGGGAAAAATGGCCGAAGGGAGAAGACAGGCATGGCCTGTACCGTGCTGGGTTGATTATGTGACAGAACCCAGCAAATGACCGGGGAACACAGTGGACATTAGACTGAGCCGTTCTTGTAGGGAGAAATTTCAAACTAGTTTAATCGTTTGGGGATAGCGATCAAAAGTTGTGCATTGATGCCAATAGTAACCCTGATTTTTTATGATTTTTATTTTGATGTCTACTGCCTTCGCTTTTACCCTGTTTGCGCTTTTACCAGGATCTGAAAACTTTAGGGTGGAAGCGCAAATAGTAGACCTCAAAATAAAGATTTAAAAAAATCAGAGGTATACTATTGGCATCAATGCACAACTTTTTATCGCTATCCCCAACGTGTTTGCAAAATTTTCCATTTCGGCCCACCCTACTGGACATTGCAGGGTTGATTATGCGACAGAACCCAGGCAAATGACAATGGGAATACGTTGGTGATTCGGGGAACAAAAAATAGTTGTCCATTTACAAAAATTGCTAACCTATTTACAAAAACTTGAATCAAAATTTGCTGCCCAATTTTCTTTGCGACCCATTTACAAAAATAGCTAAGCATTTTCAGGAACAAAATAGGTAACAATATATGTTTCCAAATTTAGCTTCTGTTTTACAAAAAATGCTTAAAATTTACAAAAAAAACGCTTACATCAAATACAATTTTGCTGCCTATTTTCCAAAATTCCTTCACTTTTACCAAAATTTCTACCCAAGAAACATTGATCCATTCATTGATATTAATTTTAAAAAAAATCCTAGCTGATTCAAGATTAAGGCGTCAATTACCTCACAGCAGCTAACAGTTTCGAACTGTCCACGAAGCATCCTGAATCTCAACAGTGACCCATTTCAAGATTTAAATGAAATAAAATCTAATTTAAATAACAAATATGTAATTCCTACCAAAGTATAGCAATTTAAAAAGCATTTTACTTAAAGTATAAAATATAGATTACAGCTAAAGTACGTAACGATCGTCTCTATTTAATCGAATTTTAATTATTTGTATACCCAAATATCAAAACGTTGACTGAGTGGAAAATGCGAAGGAAATTGAAATGAATAAAATACTATAATAATCCACAGGGCGTTCACACCATGCTGCCAATTTCCTGGCCAGTGTCTGTTGTGTTGGCGGTTATTTTGTCAATTATCCACATTGGCTATCGACTGTCAACAAATTTCCACGATTTTCCGTCATTGTTTTTCCAGCAGGTAATTAGTGCTATTTTGTTGACAAGAGATTATTATCTGCTAATTATTTATCAACATGAATTTTTCTTCTTCATTCCATTTCGCTTTTTATGTAAATGAGGAGAGTGTCATTGTCTAGAGTTACGTTGACGTGATGTTTTATTTTTATTTTTAGTTTGAGTCCAAGAAGAATATGTAACATGCCATATGTCAGAACTGTGAATAATAGATGAGACTTGTTATCTATTGTCCCGAGGCTACAGAAAATGTTTTCTTATTATTTGAACTAATTTATCACAGCTGATGAATTTTCTTTCTAATACTTTGTCACTTTTTACCTCAAGTCAAATGAGAAATTATGTTAATTATGTAATTCTTGTCACATCAACTTTTATTTCATACATTTTTCCCGACCCCATTTTCTTCAATTAACATCGAGAGCGTGGCGTAACTTTGGTGTGACGGTTGATGGATTTGTTGTCATTTAAATTTAAATTCCTAATATTTTGTACATTTGACTAATCGAATTTCGTCAATTGGGAATATTCTGTGGCACACCTTGCATTAAAATAAATTATGCTGACAACAAAATTATAACTTTGTCTATCAAAAATATATTGCGTCCAGCAGCTGGTTCATAATAAAGTAGAAAGGAAAAACTGCTGACAATTTTTCTTTTTAACAAGACACCTGTTTATTATTCTCTTCAGTGCAATAAGAAAGTAAAATCCCACACAGAGTAATAAATAAAGATAAACTTATCTCTTGTCAACAATGAAAATTATTTTCCTTCCCGTTTAATGTTTGGAAACAATAACAATAATATTTAGCTTTTAGCTGAAATAATCTTCTTAGCATCAGCAAGCGTTTCGGGACTATACTTTAGAATAATGTCTGACGCGTCCCACATTGAGACTGTGGACGGAACCAGAGTCGGAATTGAGCAGAGAGTAAAATTGGAGTGTGAAAAGGAGCAGCAGGAGCAATTGTTGCTCAGTGTTATTCCCGCATACATTGCAGCTGAGGTGAAACGGAGTATCATGTTGAAAATGGCAGACGCTTGCAATCGAGTTGGGGGACAGCAGACAAGGTTCCATGAAATGCACGTTCAACGTCACAATAATGTATCTATATTATATGCGGATATTGTCAATTTTACACCTTTATCAGAGCAGTTAACAGCATCGGATTTGGTTAAGACTTTGAACGAGCTTTTTGGAAGATTTGATCAAATTGCACAGGTAAATACGCGGTTATAATCAAGTATTTGTACTAAAATTTTCAGTATTTGAAAGTGACTATAAGTTATCCTATAGTCAGTTACAAATACTGAAACTTCTAGTTAAAATACATGGCTTTGACGACATCAAATGTAGTAAGTTCTAGATACTTAGTACATAAATCTAGAAAAAATAATAAACAGGAAATTTAAAATACTGAATTTTTTAGATAATGTATCTAAAAAATTTTTAAAGCCCTTTATTCTAATTAATAGTTAAAATTACTAAAAACNTAATAGTTAATAAATCTTAAAAAACAGTAATATACTGTCAACTGAAGTCAATAGTTCGGCACTTTATTTCTATTCAAAGCGCTTAACTACTTTCAGTTCACCTATCTATCCAATGTATATCAATTATGNAAACAGTAATATACTGTCAACTGAAGTCAATATAACTACCACTTTCAGTTCACCTATCTATCCAATGTATATCAATTATGGGTAAGATTAGTTTTAAGATCATTTATCTAAAATTTTCAGATGAAAGTTGTGAACTGAAAGTTTAGATCAACGCTAATAAAATCAGCCTGTCTTAAGATAAATGATCTTAATTTCAGTTTNAAGTTGTGAACTGAAAGTTTAGATCAACGCTATTAAAATCAGCCTGTCTTCAGATAAATGATCTTAATTTTAGTTTCCAATATTTTCTGTGCATATACTGACATTACTTTAATTGACTTTAATTTAAAAACAATTCAAAATTTAGAACTGCCTTAAGCGCCAGTACATTTGAAAACAGTACAGTAGTCGTTTAGAGTCCAATTAAAACTGAAATTTTCCACAGTTTATTTGAAATAACCATTTTCATGATGGAAACGTAGCAGAACTTGTAATTTATTTTAAAATTTCAAATAAGACTGCCCTCAATTGCTTTTCACACCTTGTACTTAGTAGGGTGGATTGATTTTGAATTGGCGGAATTTCAAACGGGGATTGAGAACGAAAAACCCCCANAACTTGTATTATGGTTCCAATAGTACCTCTGAATTTCAAAATGACGTTTGAGTCCCGCGCCATCGGTTCAAAGTTGTATTTTGGGCCCATAGCTATCCTGATTTTTCTGAAACTTTCAAAATGACGTTTAAAACCCGCACCATACCGGTGCAAAATTGACCATTATTGAGGAATTCGAGGAAAACTTAAAATTCTTAGGTTTTTGAGCTCTAGAAGCGACCCAAATTTTTTTTTTATACTTTTTATTTCAAAAACCTAAGAATTTTAAGTTATCCCGCATTCCTTAAAAATTAACAGTCTTGAACCAGTGGCGCAGGGTTCAAACGTCATTTTAAGACTCCCGAAAAACCAGGGGAGTTAATGGAACCAAAATACAAGTTTGAACCGGTGGCGTGGGACACAAAAGTCAGTTTAAAAATCTGAAATAATCAGAGGTACTGTTGGAAACAGAATACAAGTTTTCACCGAGGTTTTCACGGGTTTTTTCTAAATTCTTCCAAACTTCCAAATCGATCCACCCTAATACTTAAAAAAATCCTTTCAGGAAAATCAATGTTTGAGAATAAAAATTCTCGGCGATTGCTACTACTGCGTCTCCGGACTTCCAATTTCCAGACCACAGCACGCCGCAAACTGTGTCAACATGGGTCTCCAGATGATTGACGCGATACGGTAACATTATTATAATCTCATATTTAAACTTCCTTGTCCAAAAATAAATAAAATAAATAATCCCACTTTTCGCTCTGCGGCTAACGGATGACCATAATAAAAATAATTGTGTTATCTCTCTGCATCTGCAGCTTTGTTCGTGAAGCAACAGGATTCAATGTGGATATGCGGATCGGCATACACACAGGGAATGTTTTATGCGGTGTACTTGGGCTGCGGAAGTGGCAGTTTGATGTATGGAGCGATGATGTAACGTTAGCAAATCATATGGAGAGCGGTGGTGTCGCTGGGTACGTTTATTCAATTACAACTTTAAAACCAAATTTGATACACCGCATTTCTACTTCTAGTCGAGTTCATATCACAAAAGCAACATTGGATTATCTTGGTGATAAATTTGAAGTCGAGCCAGGGGGTGGTGCTGGGAGGGAGTCGTACTTGGCTGATCACAAAATAGAAACATATCTCATCATCCCACCAAAGGTAACGAAAAATTTTCCATCTCTTTTGAATACAAAAACATATAATCATGCCCCATCCATTTCCACCACAAAATTTCTCTGAAGCTTTGCAACTAACTATTATATAGAAAAACTTAGTTCCATTTTATGAATTTGAATAATAAATTAATGATCATTATATTGTGCACAACCTTAAGGTTATATTTTATTCATTACAAATTCATGGAAGAGTGACTCTCATTCAAATAAACATATTTAACTGTGAAAGCGTAATTAAAGATGGAAATTTTGCAGAAATTTTCAAATGATTTGCATACGGCGGCGCCAACACAAAACCACAGGACACCATCTCCAACAACTATACAAATCACCGAGCCGGAAGAGCCACCACCAAACACGCCAAAGACACCAAAAACACCAGAAGAAAATAAGACTGTGATACAAGAGGAAAAAGAGAAACTTTTGCCTCAAACCAATAACGCAAACACCAAACAAGTTCAAACAACACCAACAATCACCGAAGAGACCGTTGATAGCGATAGCGAGAATGAGAACAAAAAATCTTGTTTAACGCTACCGGTTGAATCGATTACAACCAACGGGCATCTACCCGAGCGGATTGGGAGTCGAAAGCTTTCCGTTTCAGGTAAGTCATATTTAAAAAAAAATCATTACGCTTTTCTCATCATTGCATTCAAAATATAAATCATTAAGAGGCGTCACCAAACGCTGCTAAGGTTGCAGATGAACCTAAAGGTACTAAGCGTGTTTAGATTTGATTGATAGTAGCAAATAAAACTATTAAATTCACCATAGATGCAATTAACCGTCTAATGCTCACTAAAATTACTAGATTATTTCACGATTGGCTATGAAGCTCACCAGTCACATAGAATTAGAATAATTATTCCTTAAACTTGTCCTAAATCAGTATATAAACAATATTTACAGGCCTAATGGGTTTCGGAGAAAGAAGAAAATCATCCAGCTCCATTTTCGGTGACATGAGAAAAATGTCCATAACAACCATGGACTGCCGAACTCCAATGATAGCCACCCCTGGAGCATTGTGCCGAACGCGACCGTCTTCAAAAATGACAAAGTACGTTGAGTGTTGGGGGGCTGACAAACCATTTGCAAACATCACAGATTCGAAGATGGCCAAAAATATTGGATTAGCGGTAAAAATGCCTTCTCCCCCTCCTCTTACCTTTAAGTAATATTATATTTTTTTGTTTTGAAGAGTATAGCGATGATTGAGTCCAACCTTCTGCCCGAAGAAAACCATTGCAGTGAATGCAAATGCTGGGGACCTCCGAAAGAGCTGCAGCCAGTGACAATGTGGTACAGAAACACCGCCCGCGAAACCATGTACAGAGCACAACCTGAACCTAACTTTAGATATGATCTCATATGCGCATTCGTAATATTCATATCAATTGGACTGATACAAGTAATAGTAATTAAAAGCAATGTGGCCGTCATTGGGTCGTTGAGTGCGACCACAATATCGTTAGGGATTTTTTTGTATTTAAGTAACTTTCAAATGTCCGAGTTCTCGCCACCTGGCAATGATGGTCCGGGACAAGTGATTGCTGGGAGTAGAGCACTGAGATTAGCAATATTTTTAATATCAACTTCTTTGATTGCTACCTGTGCGGTTTTTAGTGTGGTAAGATATTATTTTCATCCAGTTTTTTTCATTAGAAACACTTTCTGGTATTATTTTCAGATCAACTTTGATGACATTGTGATTGCAGAAATCCAATTCGTCAACAACACAACAGAAAATGTGACGTTTGACGTTGAGTACGCTCCAATAGCTCCGACGTATCTGTACGCTTGTGCTTTAAGTTTGGCCTCCGTGTCCGCTTTTTTGAAGTCTGGATTCGTTTTGAAATTATTTTTAATGCTAATGTTTATCTCTGTTCAATCTTCTATTTTGTGGACCAGCAATTTGTTTGAGACTTATGAGCTGCTTTATAGCACGTAAGTAGTTATTATTTTACTAGTTTTAATTTCGACAGAAAAGTGAAGTTACTTGGCTGGCAGATTTCTTTAGAAAAACCTCAAAAGTATAAAAAAGTATAAAAGACCCGAAGAACTTTTTTATACAAAAAGACAAAGTCTAGAAAGGAGCAAATCTCAAAAAGGCAAAAGGAAAAATTGATTAAGGGTGGGGTGAAGAGGGCAGCAAAGATTCATCCCCTTAGCCCCACTGATGAGCAAATCTGTACGATTTTGTTACACCTGGCCAAAGGCCGTTTGGCGGAATGCCGTATGGCCGAATCCCATTTGGCCGAACATAAAAAAGTTATTTGGACATTTGGCCGAATCATAAAAAATATTTGGGACATTTGGCCGAAATAGGAGAAAAATATTATCTTGCGACATTTGGATGAAAAAGAAAACATTGGATACAAAAAGGTCTTTGAAAAAAGGGTGCATTATGTGGGTTATTTTAATTATCGGCAAAAAATAACTTTCTTTAACTAGGATTCATAATCAATTTAGCAAAAAAGGGTGCATGTTAATTTTACTGTATTGCAGTCATTAAAAAAATTATTTGAATAAAGGGTGCATTATGTGAGGTTCTTTAATTATCGCAAAAATAACTTTCTTTAACTAAAATTCACAATCAATTTAAGATAACAGGGTGCATTGTGTGCAATAGTGTTAAGTTTACTATATCCTAAGCACCATGGCTATTAAAAGGTGCATCGAATGTTAAAACACAATTTCTAGTTCACGAACTTTGGTTTGATTTGAAGCTCACAAATTCAGTGGGCTGAATAATATTGATAAAATTATTCAGCCCACTGAATTTAAGAGCTTTAAAGTGGGTAAACTAGAAATTGTGCTGCAACAATCGATGCACCTTTTAACAACCATGCGAAAAAGGGTGCATCATGTGGGGCTATTTAATTATGAGCAGAAAAGACTTTCTGCAACTAAAATTCATAATCAATTTAAGAGAAAAGGGTTCATTGTAGCAATAATATTAATTTTACTGTGCGTTCTAATTAAAAATAAGTTATAAATTTATTTATTTTTATTTCGACCAAATGACCCAAATATTTTTTTATGAATCATGTCCAAATGTCCAATCTCGAAAAAAAATTCGGCCTTATGGACTCGACCCCTTTTGGTTTTGCCATATGTCAGAACCCCAAAAAACATAACTTTTAATCATTCCATTATTAAATTATATTTATTTTATTTTGTTATCACCTAGATGGCCACTTGCATTCCAAGGACTATTATTCCTGCTCTTAATTGCTACCATTTTCCATACTCTAGACCGTCAAGGTGAATTTGTGGCCCGCACCGACTTTCTGTGGAAAGCTAAATTAAAGGTCGAGCAAGAAGAAGTTGAAACGATGCGGGGTATCAATAAAGTATGTTGTTTTATCTCCATTTTATTTTATATTCTATTTGCTAAAAGCTAATAAATTTTAGATTTTATTGGAAAATATTTTACCAGCTCATGTTGCACAACATTTTTTGAAGAAAGAACGACTGATACAAGAGCTGTATCATGAGAGCTACTCATCTGTTGCCGTTATGTTCGCCTCAATACCAAATTACAAAGAATTTTACGACGAGACAGATGTGAACAAGCAGGGATTAGAATGCTTACGGCTGCTGAACGAGATCATATGTGATTTTGATAAGCTGCTGTTAAAACCAAAGTTCAGCGGCATTGAAAAAATTAAGACGATAGGAAGCACGTACATGATTGCGTCCGGATTGAGACCAGGAAAAGAGGAGGGGGCTACAGTAAGTAGACAGAATAATCTTCTTACAATTTACCCAAACAAAATGTATTTTGAACAAGAGCCCCATTTATTTGTAGTAAAAAGTCCTTTTTGTATCAAATTGTGGAATTGGGCTCTTGTTCTCGGCACAAATTCCTTTCCCAATCTAAATAAATAGAATTAATTTTATTTTCATGCGCACCCTTGTAGAAAAATAATGAACTGGTAAATTGCATGACAAAACCTCTTGTTTTGAAATCTCAAAAATCTAAATTACAATTTTTTTCTTCTACTTTTGAAATAGGATGAAAGGAGGACGGAGGAGCACAATGTCGTCGTCTTGATAGAGTTTGCAATAGCTTTAATGTCAGCTTTAGATCAAATAAATCGGGAATCTTTCCAACGTTTCAGATTAAGGATGGGGTTGAATCATGGTCCAGTGATAGCAGGAGTGATTGGTGCACAAAAACCACAGTATGACATCTGGAGCAACACAGTCAACGTTGCATCCCGGATGGACTCATGTGGTGTTATGGGGAGACTTCATGTAAGTACAATTATTATTATTATTTTTAAAATAAATACAAAATGACATGTTGTGTAGGTGACGGAGAACACAGCAAAAGTCCTTATGGCAGCAGGATATTCATGTGAATGTCGAGGACCTATTCCTGTTAAAGGGAAAGGTATTCTAACCACATACTTTGTCAAGACACCTTACGACGATAAAGTATAAATTAATTAACCACAAACCAATTATTACACAACGTCATCGTCATCATTTGTACATTCTCAATTGCTTTCATGTACATTTAATAGAGTCAGTAGTCAGTAGTTTATATGGATGTTTAATCGTAAGAAAAGCATTTAAGTAAATCTTTGTAATATTAACTATATCAAAATATATTTATTTTTCATCCCCGAAGAAAAATTGCTCTAATTTAATTTCTGGTAAACATAATAATGCAGATAACAGAATGATGTTGATGGGAAAATGTTATCAATGTAATCGATGATTGAATTAATTTGATTGCGTTCCGTTTCGTTTTCTTCTCATCTTTTCCCCATTGCCATGCTGATGAGTGTTTGGAATTGGGGGATTGGATGTTTAGAAAGCACTTGGCTAAATAAATTGGTAATGATTGGATTCGGGGAATCAACTATACCGAAAGAGATTATTTGGAGAGTGGATCAAAGGAACGTTAAACAAAGGAAAGTTATTTATTACGATTTTCAAAAAAATCTCAAGGTGTCTTTAGGATGTATGTAAACATTTTATTGATTCTTCAATTCCCTTTTGTGTATCAAGCCTTATCATAATAACTGCTTTACAGCGAATGTTTTAAATCCCAAACATAATTTTGTTTGATTAACTAGCCCAAAACATAATTAATTTGGGTTTCATCCCTAGTTTATGTAGAAGTTCGTGATTATTAACAATAAAGAATAATTGAATTTAGCAGTGGATTGGGACAAAAAGGAAATTTTCAGCTTTTTTTATTAAATATTTTTGTAAATTTTTAGCCTCTTCCAAAAGCTCTGTATGAAAAATTTAACTTTATTAAATAATAAAAACTTTTGGACTCCAAAGTGGGTTTCTAGATTCTAACACAATATTTCAATTTTATCTCGAGATCAAATTTCCATTTAATTTCCAACAATTTCCAAATCCCTGGTAAAATCTTCAAAATTAAGGAATTAAGATGATTTAAGCCTTTTATTTCTGTTTATTTACCAAAACTCATTATAATATCAGGAAAGGGCGAAATTAAGATTAAGCTTCGTTTACAATTAATTTCCATCTCATCAATAAAATTAACAATTTATTTTCTGCACCCTCCACACCTCTATCCCTCCTCCTTTTATTCACAATATACATTTATTCTAATTTGGATTTGATTTGACGTCAATACACACTGAAAAAAACATTAACCCCAATGATGGGTTCGGTTACTCCAATAATAAGTTTGAATCGTTTTTGATAGAGAAAACATATACATTTTTGGGTTCGTTCGTGTCAAGAAAATTCCTAAAAATCTACAATTTATTATAGTTAAAATTATCACAATTGAAATCCGCACCTTCTTGTAACGGGTTGAATCACATGTCATTGTATTGGTTACGTTCGAATAATAGTTTTGTGGCCCTAAGTTGTTGCCCTTGACCCCTAGAGATGGAGCCAATATGCATAAAAATCCAACTTTATATATATGCGATCAAAGGTCTTAATAATCTCATGTCAACAAATTTCGTCCCTTTGACATTTTGGGCACTAGCAGAGCCCTGTAAAGGGGTTACTTTGAAAACTTTGAGTTTTGTTTTAATTCAGATGTTGTGAAACTTTCCTATCATAAAGACCACCATTTTCAAGGCAACTTCACAACGCTGCAGCACCCCGTACGTCCCAAGAGGTGGCTAGCGCCCTAGGGCCTTTAGGTTTAAGGTTTATATATTAGGTCTGATTCTAAACCATTTAAGGACCTAGGTGTGGGTCACAAATTTTTGAATATTGATTTAATAGTTGGAATACCTAAACATATAGCCAACCTCGTCTGATTTCAAGTCATACTCCCTTAAAAGTTTCGTCTTTCAATTCTATACTTGAGCAATTTCCATGCAAAAGAACGGAAGTTATGATTAAAATATAATTTTATTACTGGAACAATTCAGCTCAAAATTTCAAAGATTCAGTAAAATACCAAATTAAGCATCCATATACCTATCTTGAGCTCAATCGGACATGGGACCACGGAGTTATAGCTTCAAAACTCATAAATTCAGTTACTTTTGTACCACAGCCCATAGTAGCCGTCAAAGGCTGACTGGGAATACACAAAACCCTTGAAAATTCAATATCTTTGTTACAAGTCATCCGATTAAGCTGAAAATTGGCACATAAGATTTTTGGTCAAACAATTTGGCTCTAAGATTTTCATATTTAACTAAAAAAAACTTATGTGCCAATTTTCAGCTTAATCGGATAACTTGAACCGAAGATATCGTTAAGTGCCCCTTGAATTTTCAAGGGGTTTGTATGTTACCAGCCCTGTATCTGTAGAACCACTTTACTGATTAAGCTGAAAATTTCAGAAAATATATATACAATATCTAGCTACACTCACCTAATTTTCATCAAAAACGGCTTGAACAAAAAATAGCCAGCATTTATAACTGAAAAATAGGTGATTTTTCACCTTTTTTGGCCCACTAACTATATAGCAGAGCTTAAAAGTATAGTAAAAGTTTACTGCCACCAATTTGAAATTCGTTAACGCATCATAAACCACTTGGCTCAAATTGTCTATGACCATTTGGCTCAAATTATCTATGACCAAGTGACTTGAGGTCCCAAGGTGTCGACAGAATAAAAAGTTTAACAGAATTAAATTTTTCACTTACGATATTACCATTAACATTCAAAAACACTTTCCCCAAATTTCAACTTGATCGATCTGACGGTTCTGTAGATATAATATAGGCATTTGATAACAGGATCAAAACGCGGCCCAACATGTTGTATACGATATTTTCCCAGGGGCTAGTCATTCAAAAATCCTGAAAAATCATGTACACAATGTTTTCATTTGATTAGCACCTCAATATTTGCAGTCCGGCAGGTCAGATTCAGCTCAAAACTTGAATTTATTTTAAATACAAATGTTGTCCTGAAATTTTGACCCTTATCTGTTAAAGGCTTCTGAGGGCTCCCATGCAAAAGTTATCGAAATAATTAGTTTTTAGACCATTTCTCGTGTTTGATTGAACAAATTTTGCTCAAAATGTTAGACAATAGAGTATCACAAAGCCCTCAAGTATTGAGCTTACTTACTTACCTATGGTACCCAGGTGGGACACAGCCGATCAATAGTCCTAATCCATCTCATTCGGACACTAGCAGTTGCTATTACGTCACCTCATTCATCGTTGCGTTTCGACGGAAACGGCGCAAAGATCTGGTTCTTTCCCAAAGCTTCTTTTGCTACTGACCCAGGTTCCTTTGGGCCCCTTCGTAGCACATAACCGATCCATCCAAGTTTACGTCGCCTAAATTCTATCTCCATAATCGTTCTTATCCGGAGAATTCGACGCAAACATCGATTGAAAGATGTCTGAATTTTTCGGGTGACTGATTCAGTCACAGTTTTGAGCAAAATCGGTTAATGGGCTCGAAAGATATTGTGAATAAGCAAATTGCCATATTTCTTTTATTGCAAGTACAATTATGGCTTAAAGACTTACACAGTGCAAGTTGCACTATAAAAAAAATATCAGTAATTTTCAATAACTGAGGACTGGCAACTATTGTGCCTTACCGAGACTAGAACAAAAGATCTCTCTCTCACGAAGCGAGCTTCTCGCTAACGATAAAACGCTTGTGACTCTCGTCCTTTAATACGAGAACACATTTCAATTTGTCTGTATTCGAGCATTTTGGTTTCGTTTTTCCTTTTTTGCGAAAAGACTGGAATTTTTAGAACACATTAAATTTTATATGATGGTTTTACAATGAAGCTGGAATTATTTTAGCCGTGGTTTTCCCTATATTTTCATAGTGTGGTCTTTTTATTTACTTGATTGACTTAACGACTTAACAACTTCGTCATACTCAACTTAGTTGACGTAAATTGTAAAAAATTAAAACCAAATTTCACTCTATTTTTGACTTGAACCGAGTCCTGGACCAACAATTTTTATGTTCAAATAATTAGGGCGTATGGAAAATCTATTCATATTTGTTGGCACAAAGGAATCCCCTTTTGTTTACTGTATTCCCGGTGTATATGGACAAAAAATCGGACACTGTTAGTCATGCTTTGATAGTACTGTATAAGGGGCATACATCGAATGACATCATTAAACAAGATAACATTTTTTCAATCTCATTTCCGTTTTCTCGTTTTTATTTAAATTTAGTATTTATGTAATGTCAATTATCTCTTATTTTTAGAATTTCTGTTCTGATTTTAAATCGAAACCCCACCTCAAAGCTCCTTCCTATTAAATCAACTTTGTCGCGCCTCTTTCTCTTAACGACGCTTTTCTATTCAAGAAAGACAATCAACGCAATTTCAAATTTAAATAAACCAATTTAAAATTATAAATTTAAATACAGGTAGCTGATTTTAGAATAGAAAAGTTAATTTGAGTAAAATATTTTCATTTTCGATTCCAAATCAAGTAAAAACGCATACCAATTAGCACAGGGAGCTACAGAGTAGATAATATGTTGAGTAGGGTGGTCCCAGAATGTCTCACCCTCTCTTGCAATTTTATACTTCCTCCAAAATTTTGGGCCCCATCGGATAAAATTTGGGTCCTGCTACCGACTAAAAACCGGGTTTTTGAAGGTTTACGGACCAAAAAATAATAATAATAATCCTGCACTCTTTTTTTTAAACCTTAATCACTTATAATATTTGAAATACATTAAAAAATAATTTCTCTTCTTGTTTGTGTGGATTTGGTTTACTGCCCAAAATTTCAGTTCATTTTTGGGCTCATTCGGACCTTGAAACTAGAGCCAATAGTAGCCTTTGATTAATTGGGCTCCAAGTTTTTCAGATTGATGTGTGTACTAAAAATAACTTATGTGTCAATTTTCAGCCTAATCGGATGACTTAAACCGAAGATATCGTCAAGGGCCCCTTAAATTTTCAAGGGTTTGTATATTCCCAGCCCTGTATCTGTAGAACCACTTGACCGACTAAGCTAAAAATTTCAGAAAATATTTATGCAATAGGTACACTCTCACTCACTCAATTTTTTAGCAAAATCGGCTGGCACAAAAAAATTTAGCCATCATATAACTGAAAAATAGAAAATAAATAGATTTTTTCACCTATTTTGGGCCGTAACAAAACCCCAAAAAACAAGAAGATAAATTATTTTTTAGCGTATTTCAAATACTATGGGTGATTAAGGTTTGAAAAAAGAGTTCAGGATTATTTTTTTGTCCGTAAACCCTCAAAAAACCCTTTTTTGACGGTTTTCGGGTACCACGTCCCATTTTTTTCCAATCGGGCTCAAAATTTGGGAGGAAGTATAGAATTGCAAGACGAAACTTTTGAGGGGGTGTGACTTAATATCGGGCGAGGTCGGCTATTCTGGGACCACCCAAATGTCGAGGTGTAGTAATTTTGTGCAAAACACTTCGCCATTTCTACTCTATAGACCTCTGGTGCTAAAATATAGTGTAGAAGAATGTAGTTAAGAAAAAATTACAAAATATAAATTAAAATGCTCTTTATGATCATGATCAGCACCATGTTATGTTAAGTTTAGGGAAAAATTTATCATCACAACGTAGGGTATACCTAATTCGCCATATTTTCATCAGAATTTTGTGTCCCTAATTTTGGAAAATATTTTTTGTATAACCTTGCAAAACATAGGTTTTGGAAATTAATTTCTAAA
>JXPH01003765.1:0-13883 GCA_001014845.1 Mochlonyx cinctipes | reverse complement strand
ATCTTCATAAAACATAAAAAACATATATTTTTGTTCAAACGAAGCTTTTTAAAGGAATTTTCATTTTCATATAGTTGCGAGTATAGAATCCTGAGGTGAAATGTATTTTTTTTGTACGTTCATGTGTGAGTTAGAGTGAGGGCTGTTAAAAGCTATAAAGCGACATCCTTTTGCATGCATGATGTGTCAAGAAAAAGAATCATAAATTATTTTCGTGCTAAAATAGAATTTGGGTTGAACTTTTTCGTATAGTTTTTGAGGCCAGGACACTTTTATATTTTTTTTATACCAACATCAACATCCAGTTTATTGTTATTTTGCTGGCGAGAATGTAAATTCTTTATTAATGTAATTCAATTTTGAAAAACATGATGCCTCACTCTCTCGTTACATTATTAAGTACATTTTCTGATGTAAAGGGAATGAACAGAAGGTTAAGGACATACAACCAACATGCAATGTACAAATCAATATGGTCAAGCTCTGCTTAAAACAAACAAAAGCGGAGGTGCAAAAAGGCAAAATTGAGTTGAAAACTCAAATTAGATTTTGGTGTGTCTGTTGAAAGGCACTAAATTTATTTGAATTTCCATCAATTATATACACATTCAGCAGGAAATTTTTAATTGAAATGAAGCCCGACTGTGGATTTTATACTACTTTATTATTCATTTTTCAATTAGATTTTAGGAGCTGATTAAATTAATTCACTTTCCACTCTCTTTATCTGTGGTGCTTCTGAGCGGTGATGATTTTGCTATGTTGGGAGGAGATGGGTTGGAGTGATGCACTATAATAATCATCATCATCACACTTTGCTAGGTTTTCAATTCATGATTTTCATGGTTATGAGAAAAATTTCGGTAATGAAAGTGTTTTTGCTCATTAATTTTAAAAATTATCCATAAAAAACTTTACATAATTATAAAAGCTCTTAAGTTTGTGCAAAAGTAATTTTCATTATATTTTTTGTGGTAAAAATGTGGTAGCTTTTAATCTATCAAGAACGAAATATCGTTTAAAAGATGAACACTTCCTCGACTTTTTAAAGCTTTTGTCTCTAAATCTTGAAAAAAAAATCACCCACACCCATCTTAACTCCCTCCTACTCCTTCTCCAAGAGCGTCAGCAATAATTTTTTAAATTTACATTTTATAATTATAATTACCCCATTTCTCATTTCAAACATTTATCATGTCAAAAAAGAAATAATTATTTTAATAGAAAACATTCTGACTGAAATTAGATGCAAATTCTTAAATTTATTTTCTTTTTCCACGCGTGAGATCTAAATGGAAATTACATTCCAAATTTTTTTTTTTATGTCTGTCCAAATATTTTCAGGTTTCATTGTAAATGAATTTAACTGTTTAATAGGGTGAAGCGGAGTTGTATGGAGGATTTACATAGCTTCCCAAAAATTTGCGTCTTACTCCATGGATCATCCCTGATTTGTGAAGATTTTTTTAATTAACCAGGGTATTTTATCAAAATAAATGGTTTATTTAAACTACGCTCAATTCTTTGATTCAATCATCTTAAAATGTTGGACGGTTGTTCCTGAGATCATTCAAAAAGACCGTTAGGCTCTCAGAATATTTTGTATGAAAATTCGAAAAATTGAAAAATCTTGAACTAGGTAAATTAGAACCCGAAAAATTGGCATCCAGGAGGTTTGCGGTATGTTCAATCGAAATATGGCATCATTGTAAGAAATGACATGTAAAAACGTCGGAAACCACAAAGTAGATTATGTAACTTTTCATCATATTTATTCTATATCTTGTGATAGAAACTGGATTTAGACTTCGACTATGATGATGTGTTCAAAATTTGAAGAGTTATTCAGGAAAGTAATGTAGTTGGAAGCACCGGAAATGGATGATATTATCCCAAATTTAACATAGGAACTGTTCTTGAATACTTACCTGTTGAGACACCAAATCTCATGATAATCGAAACATCTCAAACTGTGCCTCAAATTTACGTCCGTCACTGTAGAAGTGCATCGAGNATCCGGATATCCCAGGATAAAACTTTTTTAGGAACTGTTCTTGGATACTTACCAAAAGTTTATATTCCAAATTTGACCTCATTCCGATCACGGGAACTCAAGAATTCTCGAAGTTCCTGTTACTCAGGAGCCCCTAGATGTCCCAGGTTCAAACAATTTGGGTCGCTTCAAGAGCTGAAAAACTTAGCAAATTTAAGTTTCACAAAAATTGACAGTTTTGAAACGGTGGTGCGGGGCTCAAACATCATTTTAAAAATCTCAAAAAAATTCGGAGTGCTATTGGGACCAAAATATAAGCTTTCGCGGGGGTTTAGTTTCCCCAATCGGCGTTTGAAATTCCACCAAACAAAATCAATCCACCTCCTACCAAGGTTTAGGGTCATTTAAAATAAACTAAATGCTTTAAAGGCTTTCAACTGAGGTTACGCAAACTTTCTAAGTTGATCTTCTTTCTAAATTTAAATGGTTTCGGTAATTAGCAGGGTTCCCAGCATCATTTTGCTTTAAAATGTAGAAAAAGACTTCCCTTGAAAACGAAAACACAAAATATCGGCTCATTTAACGCATTGGAAAAATTCATAGATTGAACGAGTAGTGTAAAATCTATAGACGTGCCAATACAACTTCTTATAAAAATCTTCTTAAGAAGCAATCTGTCTGTCGTTCTGTCTGACTGTCTGCCTGTTTCAAATCTTTGAGGGCCTATGCGAAGGACTTTCCCATGTTCTAGAGATTTGAAATTCAGAGGACAGTTTATTTCTGGGTGGACATTTTAGTTTAAATTAATAAAATATGCATTTACGCCACCTAGCGGATGGGTGTGGAAACAACCCTAAATTCCGTAAATGTCTTACTAGAGTGATCGCGTCTTTGGCAAAGTTGCTTAGACGACCATGTGTATTCAAATTTCAAGAAAAGAATTAATCACCAAATAGCGGATGGGTGTGGAACCTACCTAAATTGCGTAAATGACTTCCTGGTGCGATCGCGTTTTTGGCAAAGTTGCTTAAACGGCCAATTATATTCAGTATCCATGTAAAGAATTATTCGCCACCTAGCGGATGGGTGTGGAAACAATCTAAATTCTGTGGAAGACTTTCTGGAGCAATCGCGTCTTTGGCAAAGTTGCTCGGACGACCAAGTATATTCAGTATTCAAGAAAAGAATTAAGCACCACCTAGCGGATGGGTGTGGAAACAAACCTAAATTCCGGAAATGACTTCCTAGAATGATCGCGTCTTTCCAAAGTTGCTTGGACGACCAAATATATTCAGTATCTAAGAAAAGAACTAATCACCACCTAGCGGATGGGTGTGGAAACAACCCTAAATTCCGTAAATGACTTCCTAGAGTGATCACGTCTTTGGCAAAGTTGAGTGGACGACCATGTGTATTCAGTATCCAAGAAAAGAATTAATCGCCACCTAGCGAATAAGTGTGAAAACAACTCTA
Organism: Mochlonyx cinctipes; assembly: GCA_001014845.1. NCBI lineage: Eukaryota > Metazoa > Arthropoda > Insecta > Diptera > Chaoboridae > Mochlonyx > Mochlonyx cinctipes. Next base: position 10,417 of record JXPH01003765.1, on the reverse strand, counting down.
AATTCCGTAAATGACTTCCTTGAGTGATCACGTCTTTGGCAAAGTTGCTTGGACGACCTTGTGTATTCAGATTTCAAGATAAGAATTAATCACAATCTAGCGGATGGGTGTGGAAACAACCCTAAATTCTATAAATGACTTCCTAGAGTTATCGTGTCTTCGGCAAAGTTGCTTGGACGAATAAGTTTATTCAGTATCCAAGAAAAAAATTGATCGCCACCTAGCGTATGGACTCAAATTTCTATATTTAGACATTTAACTGAAAATATAGTATTTCACCATGTATAATTTTTATTTTTGCAAGTGCAAAAGAGAAAACGTCAAGTAAATTTTTACTTGTATGTTTTTTCAAGAAAGTCTAGGTCTAAAAATGGATCTAAACAAAATATTTGTGGTATTTTATTGGCAGGTCACTGGTTAGTGTCTCTAGTGTGAAAAATAATTCTGTATTTAATTTATTTTTGAAATTAAACAAACTTTCTTGAGAATTTGAGAACGATACATTGAGAATTGAGATAAGGGTTGTGATCCTCCATGGGTAGAGTTTATATACCTAATTAGAACATATTTCATGTTATTTTAAAAAGTATGATTGATGATTTATTTTGGTGAAAATTGATAAAAAATCATTATATATGTGCAATAAATTAGCTGAAAAAATATCACGACAAAAAATAAAGTCAGTGGTGAATGGCACCGTTGATTTTAGGTTCAGCGCTGAGGTTACTAGGAATAATTTTGCAATAAAGGAAGACACTTTTGGGCTTATATTGAAAAAAAAAAACTGTCTAATATAATTAAAAATATTAAATTTCTCAAATTGTTTATTAATTTAATGTATATTTTTTTTATCCACAGGCACCAATCAGACAGTAGTAACGCACAAGGATCCCTTATTTCCTGAAGATTTATTTACATTGGAACAACGTCGTAATGGTGCTATAGTACTACATATACTTGGAGTAATGTACATGTTTGTCGCATTGGCGATTGTTTGCGACGAGTTCTTTGTGCCTTCTTTGGACGTGATTATTGAAAAACTGGGTATAACTGATGACGTGGCTGGTGCGACATTCATGGCCGCCGGCGGTAGTGCGCCAGAACTATTTACAAGTGTAATAGGTGTATTTGTATCATTTGACGACGTCGGTATCGGTACAATTGTTGGTTCGGCTGTATTTAATATATTATTTGTTATTGGTATGTGTGCATTATTTTCGAAAACTTTATTAACATTAACCTGGTGGCCATTATTTCGTGATTGCACATTTTACAGTGTTAGTTTACTTGTTTTAATTTATTTTTTTCGTGATAACGCAATATATTGGTATGAGGCATTAGTGCTATTTATAATATATATCTCATATGCTGTGTTTATGAAATATAATCAGCAAGTGGAGAGATGTGTGAAGAAAATTATCTATAAAAATAAGGTGACCAGAGTTCGAAGCACTGATCAACTTATGCCTGCAGTAAGTAGTTGAAATGCATGACCTAGATGAAAGAATTATTTTTTTCTCACCTATTTCCTCATTGAATGAAAATTATGATTTCTGTAAAAAATAAATTCAAATTATTATTTAAAATCACAGTTCATCAAAGTTCATCAAAGAAAAAAAATCACTTTACGTTCATTAATAAAAAATATATGACGCATTGGGCCATTTTGATTGAAATGCAATGTGTGTCCACAATCACTCATGGGAAATAAAGAATAATAATTTTTGAACAGAATAAAAATTAAATTAATGTTGATGTAACTGATTTATACTTTGTATATTGCTAGTTTGAAATTTGTGCACACAGATTTCTTTTAAATAAAATTTTCAGAAGAGGAAAACAGTTAAATGGAATTTGTAAAAATACACAGTAAGAAAGTTATGGATTTTTCAGTTTATTTTATTTTATAACAGAGAATTGAGAAAAAATCCTGTGAAACTTGGAAGTGACCAGAATAAGTACAAATTAGTTTCAAAATTTCAATTTGATCGGACGAAGGAATTACAAAAATTTCAAACAAAAATCACAAGTACGTTCCAGGGCGTCTAGAACTGGTTAGAGAGAGTTTCTAAATTTTAAAGGGTATAGTAGCAGAGATATTCTAATTAAAGAGATCTGAAAGTTTGCAAATTTTGAGCAACTGGCGCTACTTGGCATTCTTTCACACTATGACAAGTAAGTAACGATTTTACCATAGGGCGTTATCTTGTTTTTATGCAAATGCGCAAACATGCAACGTGATCCTTTTCAATAGAAAATTGGCCTCATGTGATGTTGAGATTTTATCGGAGATATAGGCGTAATCTCTCATTTGTGTTGTAGAGATTTTATCGGGGATAAGGCGTTATATATTATTTAGAGGACGTGAATAGCATTATTTTATTTGTCCTCATTGCATCTACTGATTGTCGATTTAATTCTTTAAATAGAATATCTCTGATAGTACCTAGTCCAATTAATAAAAAATATTTTGAAAATTACAATCTTAACGGACAAAAATTAAAAACTAAGTTCAAATATAAAACCTAAGTATCAACGGTTTATAGTTTCCAGGTCCTCCAGAATCGGTTAAGGGGAGTTTTTAAATCTGTTAAAGGGAGTGCTATTAGCACCAGTTAATGAGAATCAATTTAAAATGCCCCATCGGACAAAATATAAACATAAGTGATGAATACGCAGCCAGGGAGTATCAGCGTCATACGAGTCCTACCCTAGTTAAGATTATAATTTATTTTACAAATTTACGAGGCAAATTTTTTCGGTAAAATATTAAAAAAATTCACAAGGTGAAAGTTGCTCTCTGACAAAGTAACATTTTCCTGACATTGTTGAATTTTTTTTCTTGGAAATAGCTTTCTGTCCACAACATTACACATTAGAGTTCAGACTTGACTTGACTTGCTGAAAAGCAAAGTCACCAGAGCGTAATAAAATTCAGAGTTCACCCTTGAACCATAAGTTCGACTTTGCCAATTAAAGCCAAAAACTTATCTCATTATAAGTTCACCTTTCTCAGTTAAATCTAAGAGTTTATTTTCAGAATTTAATCTTTCGACCCGGAAAAATCTAAGGATTTTGTTGTCCGACCCGTCGGAAAATTATTGACCGTTTTGTGATTGTTTTTACAGGAATTGCAAAGAACCAGCAAACAGGCTGTTTCACTTCCTGCTGGTGAAGTACCCACAACCAGCCGAAAGAGTTCACCATTGCTACGTAACGTCTGTGAACCAAGAGTTCGCCTTTGCTCAAGCAAATCGGCACATAGAATTTGTGAAGAGACCCTTTTGGATCAAACATCTGATGGTTTTGGATATTTTTGATCGGAAATTGGATGTTCCAGAAGACGAGCTGGCAATCTCGAATCATTTGATCCGAAAATTCTTGTAAAAATGTCTGAAAATTCAACTATGTTTTAACATCATTTTGGTTTCGGATTATACCCCCGATTCAACATTTTCGGTTATTATATCCGGCAAAATCTGTAAAAATATTAGAAAATGCTTTTTGTATATATTAATTTTCTGTGCGCTCAACGGCCAAGAAGCTGCAAAGTCCTTGCGAGATTTAAGAGTTAAACTCCAGGATAAATCAAAAGAAATCCTGTCACAAAATTTCTGACTTCGGTCAAGAAATTTAGGAAGCCTTTTTGACTGGCTTTCTTGTACTTTAGATTTTACAAGTAGCTTCAGTTAAAGCCGGATTGGCCCAGAAAAGGGATCCAAACCCTCTGTCACCGTAAAAGACAAAAAAGTCTTCTGTAGGCGTCCTCAGTGCCCTGCAGTCACTAGATTTCATTTCCTGAACAAAAAATTGATATTTGAGAAAAACGAGGCAGTTTACCTCGAAAACTTGACTTCCAAAATGGATAAAGCGGTCGAGCTATCTAAAGACACTAAAGTTCCACGACCTGCATCTACACACTAAGTATCCAACACTAAGTTTCTAAGGACTTTAGGTTAGATTAGGTATACAAACTACTTTAAAATTTTACAGGATCCAGGACTTTCCGGACTGGTTACAGGGAGTTTGTAAAGTTTTGGGGGTAATACTAATGAGTACTAATTAAGTACTAATTATTTTTAAAATTAAAAACAAACTTTTTGCTATAAATAGACCGGTTAAAAATTAGTTAGAAATTTTTTAAAGGTAGGTAATTATTACAATTAGTTACCAATTATTTTTAGAAATTGTGCAATGGCATATTTTATGGAAGTTGAAAATTTAGCGGTTTTTTAACCGGTTCAATATTTTCAAGGCTTGTACCAATTAGGTACTACCTAATTATTCTGAGAAATTTAGCCCACTCGAACAGTTTTTGCTACTACACTACGTACTCTAGAAAAAATAAGCAACTTACCAATACAATGGTGTAAAAGAATGGCACTGGAATTAATAATAAAATTTAAATAAACTATTTTACTCTCAATTTTGATCTACTTTAAATTCTCGTTAAATTTAAGTTTTAATAAAGAAAACGTGTCCTGGGAGTTGTCGTGGCAATTCTACAATTTTGTATAATTTATTTGAATATTTTAAGTTGAAAATTTGCATAGCAAGTCTGATTCTCCAGGGAAATTGAGTAGAAAATGTATAAATCGAATGGAAAAATTCGGATAATTATGTCTGTTGAACGAAAAATAATGTGGATTTATGGGTGCATTTCTATTGCATTATACGCGCGCATCTCCTACAGAATTGCATTTCTCTCTCCCCTCCTCACTTCCAGCCAGCAGCAAATATACATCTATAAAAATGCTGCAACTACACCCTGAAAATGGAAACTATTTTCTGTTCTTATACGTAGAAATACTACACAACATTTAGAAAATCACACACAAAACTAGATTTGTATAATACACAGTTATTTATTTCTAGAGCAATTTTATTGCAGTATTTTTGGGGTACTTTTGTTGCATTCTCAGAGGAATTGCTGCTGCAACAAAGGTTTCTAAATCTAAATTAAATTTTTAGTTCAACTAAGAGATCTATCAACATTATAAGGAAAATTGAATGATTGTTTGTTGATATAATTTGTATATTTGTGCTCAAATAGTTCAAAGATCACCAGTGCCACGGGTTGAAGCATCCGCTTGTAAGTCCTAGGGACTTCTTTCTTTTAAATAGTGGTCAAATCCTAGATGAAAGTACGTGATTGAATTGAAAACATTAGGACTGGTTTCTCCTTAGCTCAAAATAACGAAACCGAGTATATGTCTATGCGTCTATTTGACAGCTTTTATCTAAATTTGGTCCAATGTCGTAACGAAAATACCAGCATGGAACCCGAATTTCTGAATTTATTGAACTTTCTACATAAAGTGCTCCCGGCTGAGGGGTTTTCTGGGGGGCTCAAGTGGTCATTTTATTACAGTTTTATTCTAGGTTGCAAGAAAAATGCCATCCAATCCAAAATCTGATTTTGATTAATTTTTAACACAAAGTGCCCCCTACTAGGGTATGAGCACGGTTGACCTGAACAAAAATTAGCCGAACGAAATTGGCCATCGTTGGGACCATTTGGGTGTTGTACTGAAATGTCTTTGAAAAGTTTCCACGTTTTCCATACGATCAAGCAAATATAGCTTAAAAAGTTATGGATATTTTAAGAGTAGGGCCCTATGACCAAATCAGCGAGAGTGTCCAAATCAAATTTCGATGTTCTATAACTTGAGCACTATGAATGATAATTTTTTGCTTTTTTGGCCTAATTTATCATTTCTAGAAGAATTTGACCCTAGGGCCCTACCCATAAAATGGCCATAACTTTTAAAGGTTATATTTTGTAGACTTCATGCAAATATGATTAATATCTTCTAATATAAAAAATTCATTTATTTTGTCTGTGGAAGGTACCACAATTGTGTTTAAAATAAAGAAAACGTTGCATTCACAAGCTACGCCCACGCAGAAGACTAGCTGTTTCTAATGAGAACAAGATATTTGCCCGCTTATTCCAGTATCCCAAGAGAAGGCTATAAATGTGCTTCCATTGCAGCCACAGGGTACATTCGCTTGCTACGTTATTGAAATGTGTTTTATTTCATGTTTCAATAATGTAAAACTGTCATCGTTCTACTAGAAGGTTCTTAGGTTCTAGTTCGATATCAGCTGTCTTCTAGGACTGATGAGACAGATTTTTACAGCCCTCTCCTGGGATACTGGAATGAGTGGACAAATATCTTGTGCTTATTAGATCGAAACAGCTGGTCTTCTGCGTGGACGTAGCTTGTGAATGCAATGTTTTCTTAATCTTTTAATATCTTTTGTCTATTTCAGTATTTGTCCATCCAAGTTCCCAACCAAAATGCCAGCCCATAACCTGAATTTCAGATTCTAGCACGAAAAATCCCACCTAAACACCCTTTGTATGTTGTTTGTTTTGTATGTTGTTTGGTCCTCAGGTCATGTGGCCTGATTTGGTCTATTAACTGTGAAATTTTTGTTTTTGACGAAAAAAGCTCCATATCATTGAGGCCTCAGACACACTGACCTAGCCAAGACACACCATGGACTCAAAAACACACAGACAATAGGGGTCCCCTAAAAGTTTGAAGCCAATTACTCAACTCTAGGACCCACCGCCAGCCCGTCAAAGTTGGAAAATATGGCCAAAAATTGCCATTTTAGATTTTCTTCACTATCAAAGTTGTTCCAAATTGTATGAAACGTGAAAAAAATTCTAAAAAATATAAAAAACAAAAACAATGTCTCTGTGTGTGTCTGTCGTCATTTGTCTGTCTGTCTGTTTGTCTGTATCCTCGATAACTTGCGTAATTTTCAACCGATTTGGCTGACATTTTGTATGGAGACTTTTCTCAACAAAAATAAGGACGAGTTTGTTAATGGGCTAAATCGGGCCACGGGGTCTCAGAGCCCTCATACAAACTCACCGAATTCACAGAATTTTCCTGAAATCTTGAGTCTTTGTGATCGGAATGAGCTCAAATTGGGAACATAATCATGTGGTTAGTACCTAAGAACAGTTCCTGAAAAAGTTTGACGCCGGGACATTGGAATCTCTNAGTTCCTAAAAATGTTTGACCCTGGCACATCCAGAACCGGGGGTCCTACTAACCGGACACTTCCAGAATTCTCGAGTTCTAGTGATCGGAATGAGCTCAAATTTGGAACATAGGCTTATGTCAAGTGCTCAAGAATAGTTCCTATGCTAAATTCGGGATAATATTATAAATAATCCATTTTGTGGTTTCCTACGTTTTTGACATTAATTTAAATAAAAGAGTAATTTTTATCAAAATTTTGGCAAGAAAAAGAACGAAGTCATAATCTACAGCCGTATCATAATCTATCTAGAAAAAAAATTATGGCCTTTTTTAAATTTTGATGTTTTGTAGCTGACATTGAAAGGCTTCCAACTTAAAAAAATCATATCTTTGGAATAGATGCTTTAATGTTATTACTCCCTTCTGAGATTTTTCCTATTTTTTAATGACAAAAAGTAAAAAATAATAAAAACAAGCATTTACAAATTTTTCAAAATAGTCATCATATACGACTTTTAGGGTAAAATTTTCACAATTTTAGGATTTGTATAATTAAAGCATAGTAAACTAAAGCTATTTAAATAAATAGTTAGGAAATATAGTACCAGTTTTGGTTAATCTGGAATTAGCAGAGGTAATAAACGATTTTTTATGGGGTGCCTGCAAGTCTTGTTAGGTGACATATCGAAAAAATTAAAAAATGCCATGTTTTTTAGTTCCATAATTTTTTTCAATAAAAAATAATAGGGTTTTTAGAAGGAAATCTAAGATTTCGGTTCATGGTTCACCAGTTACAGGGTTTAGAATGTTTTAGCTCAGCGACATGAAAACGACCACATTTAATACATTTGGCATTTGAAATCTCGTTAACTGTTCATTGACTCTACTCAGTTTATGGAAATTGAACCTGCTAGGCAATTCTTTAAGGCGTGCTTACACTTTTTTAAAATTGCCTCCAATAAATTGTAGATAAAAATCTCGGTGAACAATTTTCGCTGAAGGTATCAAACTTTATTTTTACTGAAGAAAAATAACTTTTATTACAATATTTATGTTAATTTTAGATAAACTTTCTATTTTCATTATAAATTGCTGGTAATAATGGAATTAATTGCGTCTCTTTTCTGCCATTTAGATGGAAATGGATGTGATGGGGTGGTAAATTTTTTTTAATTTTCGTACAAAGTACCAGGCGCTACTCTTCGTTCAAAGTTTAAAGTTTGTGGTATAAAAAATAACTAATTTTGTTGTATAAAAGTGTTTATTAGATTGAGGGTGGTGTGAGGTAGTCCTATCTAAATTAGGTCTGATTTGAGTTTGTTTTTCCGACGTTATCTCGTATTATCATCATTAGAATAGGAATTTGTGAACGTTTCATAACGAATTTGTTATCAGAAAACATGGAAAACTTTTTTGAAAAGCTCAGTTTCAATGACATGATATACCGGTTGAAGTTGGGAGGTTGGAGGAAATCGTTTTTGTGTATATTCAATTGCCTTTGGCACCCCAATATTTTCCCCCAATAAAATTCCCACAAATCAAACCCACTTTTTCCTATTTTTCAGGCGTATATTTCGAGAAGAAGTATTGTTTGAAGACAAAAAATTCGGCTACAAATAATCATCATAAAATGATATTAACGATAAAAAATGTCCCCATTCTTATTTGAAGGCTCGAAAAATATTCTCTTTCTTATCGATTTACCATTTACCACCCAACAAGCTATATAATGTGCTTAGGTATAATATTCATATACATATTGTACATAAAATATCATTTATTTCTATTACGTACAAATATTTTTCGATGAACATCAACAAATTTAACTGGAAGCAGAATATATGTAGTTAGTGTCGGTACCTTACCTAGGTGTTTAATTGTTAGAGTGGGTCAATTTAATAAATCTCTTTAATATAAGTTTTTTTTTGCAAAAAAAATATTGCCAAATTTCAAATTAATCTCTCACTAAGTACCTAATTTAGTTGTTAATTAGACAAGTCGTATTATTAGAAAATGAATAGTTTTATAATGCATCAAAAATTGCTGTCAAATGAAAAATTTAGTTGATTCATATGTCAAAACCTGGATGCTATTTTGTATTATCTCCATAACCTTTTCAAAATAAGAAGAAATTTTAGAAATTTTAATTTGACGACCCACTCTAACTAAGGAAGTGTATCTTAAGAACCACTTGATTTATTGATTGATTCTTTTGCTCCTATACTTTTTACTTTTTTTCAGTCCTGTTTTTGTTGTCGAAAACCCTCATTTCTATGTTCATATACCTGGAATATTTATTGTGTACGGGTATATTCTCGATAATTTGAGCACTTCGTTAATTAAAAAAGTAGCTCATTGTTGCAAATGCTATCGCGATGAATGTTCATTATTGCATTCTTTTTATTTCCTGGGTGACTTCCAATTAGTGAAAACATACCCGTTCATATTTTTCATTATTTTTTTGTGATTTCAACACGAAGAAGTATTAAGAGTTATCACGTGAATAATGAATTATTTATAATTGAATTTAAACGGGTTTGAACAACTTCCTTCCAAATTGAAAAGAAAATCGTGTCGTTTGTGTGTCCAAAGTGGATTTCGATCTATTGAGAAAAAAATCAACTGCTACTATTAGCATATTATTTATCAAGTAAAATCCTGAAAAAGTATTTGCAAATTTATTCTTTAACATAAGCTTCATTCTAACAAATTAAAAAAAGTCCTTTTATAGTGTTTTTTTTCTATGCTTACACTCCTAACGTCACTCTTGCTTATTAGGGGTGCAATTAGGGGAGACGTATTAATGATCCATTTTATTGTAAAAATTCATCCCTTTTGCTATAAAAATGTCAACTTTGTATGGGAGCCCACAGAAGTACTTGTCCAATTGGGCTAAAAATTGGGAGGCACAAAATANAATGGATATCAATTATTAATTGTGACCAAAATTTCAAAAGATTTTATTCATAAATGTGTGATTCATATCGTTATTATCGATAAAGTGACGAACTTTTGTAGGGAGCCCACAGATACCTTAGTGTGATTAGGCTTAAAAGGAGGCCAGAGTATTATTATTGAAATATACTTACATGCAAAGTTTCAGCTTGATCGAACAAACCGTGTAGGAGTTATCCTTGGACATAGGATAAAATGACGAACTTGACTTTGTATGATTAGGCTTAAACTGTTATTGAAATATAACTACATGCAAAAGTTCAGGTTGATCGGACAAACCGTGTAAGAGTTTTCCTTGGATATAGGATTTTCTACGGAAACCAGGAGATGGATCTTAAAACCGGGCGCTTTTAATCATCGGCATAAAATAACTTTCTTCAACTAATATTTATGATCAATTTAAGACAAAGGATGCATTGTGTTAATTAATTTTAGGATCAATCGTTTTTGACCGGCTG
>JXPH01003716.1:340-13234 GCA_001014845.1 Mochlonyx cinctipes | reverse complement strand
ATTTCTAATTAACTTAACATTTAGAGAATAAAGGCCTTTTTCGCAAAAACAGAAATATAATAAATATATATAGAACACCAATAAAAAAGATTTAGCTTAAATTATATTTTTTATTTGATTTGTTGAAGGAAGATATGTTTTGGAGTGATTTTAGTACCAATTGTATTGTACGAGTAAATATGAAGCATGAAGCTAAAAAAATATGAATTGGGATTAGATCACAGAAGAAAACTTGCACGGGTGGTTAATCCAATGTTGGGTGTTGCAAACACGACGTAGGATTAAATCCGATATAAAATTGAGCTTCTGGAAAACTCTAAAGATTACCTAAATTTTACTCCCAGAAAACTTTATCTGGGGATGTATTTTTTATGTCCACTCAAAAATGGACTTTTTTACCGAGTTCAGGAGTCAGACACTTTAAATTAATAATGATGTATTGTTTGTGTTGTTGCTTGTTCTGGTTTTTCCAATTATCTGCGTTAAAAAAATTTCCAGGATTTTTTTTGTGAACAGACTTTTCAAAAGGGATGAATATTTAAAGAAAAAAAAGAGTTTATGAATTTTTTAGATCAAAGTTTGAGATTTTTTATTTCGTTTTTCAAAGGGAGGAATATTTAATATTTTAAATAAAAAGGTGCAGATTGTAAAGGATCAATTTACATTCTTATGATCAAAATAACTTTTCTAAAATCTGATAGAATTAGTTTTACAAAAAGGAAACGACTGACTATTCATTAGCATGCAAAGTTACTCCAATCTGAATATATGCAAAACCAATTGAAATAAAATCTACCAGTATATTAATATATCGGGATCGGAACAATCGGCCCAAGGACCATCGACCGAAACACCATCAGCCGAAAGACAATCGGCAGAATGCCTATCAACCACAAGGGTATGGGTTCAAATCCCGTGACGATTGAATTAACTTGCGTTTTTTCATCGTTGTTGAGAAGCTTAATTACTTTGTGTGCGCTATTATTAATTAAGGTGATTTCCGACAGTTATCGTCAGAGCCATGCTATCAAAACTATACTTTCCGCAAAAACTTAAGTATGGGATAGGATAGAAGGCGTTCTTGATGGGCTCAATGCACTGGTAACTCATTAGCATAACCATTATAGTTCTGGTGGTTCGGAATTCACTATAAGCTGTAGGTCCGCTAATACCTAGAAATTTCTATGAAATATTAGGACTCATCTGGTCCCAAATTCCAGTAGGGTACTATGTATGGGCTTTATTATTATTACATTATTAAGCCTAGGTTTTTGCGTAGTCCTAGTTTTAAGCCTTCCAAGAGATTTCCCTTCTTTAAAATGATTGAACGGGTTCTTGCATAGGCTAGTTTTTAGTTTTCCCTTCGTTAAAACGAACGCAAACCTAGATTTATGCGTAGCTTTAGTTTTGAGCCTGGATTTATACCTAGTTTTTGTACGCCAAACCTTTTAAAATTTGGCTTTTCATATAGTTTTTTCCTACTATGACGAACTTTGAACTTTGAATTTTTGTTCCTTGGCCTAGTTACTATAAAGAAATTTTATCGCTTGAGTTAAAAAAAATCGGCCGATTGTTCATCTCACCGATTGTCTTTTGTCTTTCGATTTGTCTTTTGTACCAGAATCAAACAAATATTTTTAGCTTTTCTTTCTTTCCTTACATCGATATAGATAGAAAATCCAGAACTAAATATATAAATTAAAGCTTAAACTTTCCACTTACTGATAGTGAATATAGATTATTAGGGGTAATCTCCGAGAGTCTATAAATCTTTTATGTAACCATGTGGAAAATGAAAATCAATTTGTCACTCCAAGAAAGAAAACATATTGCCATTTTTTGTTGCTTGTTCTTCTTTCACTTGGATTGGATTACGATAACTTTGTCCTCACGATAACAACTCTTCCTGCCTGCTGTGGATTATAATGAAGAAAAAAAATCTTTTTGTTTTGTTTGTTGTTGCTTGCCAGATAAAGAAAGTACTTAAGAAAATTTAATGAATATACACAGCCTCCCTCCTACTTAAAGAAAAGACAACTTTTGTGTACAATACATACACGATAAGTCCCAAATAATAATAATGAACAAGTAAGAGTACATTATATTAAGAAAGTATATTTCTTTTCTATAGATTTTCTCAAATAAGTTTAGTAAGTGGATAACCAAAAGCTCCGAGAAGAAAATTGAAAGCACATTTCTTCTTTTCCTTCTGTTTTTCATCTTTTATGTTATTATGGTTTTTCTTTAGAAATCCCGATCGATATTATTCACGCAAGAAACTACTTCTGTCTGTAGAACCTCTACAATGCCGTATCCTGTTTTCCTGATTCTTTGTCATTATATCTCACTAATTATTTTATGTTTGTATAGGGAGCACTGCACCATGTTCAAATACTTTTGGAATTTCATGTTCCCCCATTTTTATATCAATAAAAATTATTGGAAACGACCGACGGACCGAGCAAGTGAAAAATATGATTTCAGTGTGTGTTTAATGTCATTAAAATGCGGAAAGTGGAGATAAATTTTTTATTAGCTCTTAGCGATTCCCAATTGGAAAATATTCTTTTCTGATTCTTGAGCACGAAATAATGCTAATCTTTCTCACTTCATCTTATTTTTGTGAAAGATAAAAATAGGCTCCAAAGAATATTTCAGCACTTATGTGGGAGATGTATATTGGGTTTTTTGTTATAGAATACAATCGTTATTCTATTTTAGATAGATCGGATAAGTGATGAGAATGGTTTTAGTTTTTCTTTCTTTCTCCATCATATCTATAGATACTTGTAACAAAGAAAAGCGTATCTATTTTGTAAAATTTGGGGAAACTTCAAATGGTCTTGAACGCGATAAAACAAAAAAAAAGTTCTGTGTGTCTGTCTCTTNGATACTTGTAACAAAGAAAAGCGTATCTATTTAGTAAAATTTGGGGAAACTTCAAATGGTCTAGAACGCGATAAAACAAAAAAAAAGTTATGTGTGTCTGTCTCTTTGTCCTCGATAACTCGCGTAATTCTGAACCGATTTAGCTGAAATTTTGTCTGGGGGGTTTTATTAACAAAATTAAGGGCGAGTTTGTTAATGGGCCAAATCAGACCACGAGAATCGGGGGCTCCCATACAAACACATCAAAATTTTCCAGAAATCGAGTTCTAGTGATCGGAATAAGCCCAAATTTGAAACATAATCTTGGTTCTAAGTAACCTAGAACAGTTCTTAAATAAGTTTGACCCTGGGAAATTGTTAACTGAACTGAACTTCTAATTCTTGAGTTTTAGTGATAAGAATGAGCTCAAATTTAGAATATAAGCTTTCGGTAAACTGTTCTTGTTTTTATGCTAAATTTAGAATTATATCNGAATGAGCTCAAATTTAGAATATAAGCTTAAAACTGTTCTTGTTTTTATGCTAAATTTAGGATGATATCATTCATTTCAGGTGCTTCCAATAACCAGACTTTCTTGGATAACTCTGAAAATAAAATACTTTTCCGAATATACAATGAATATAAAAGAAAAGCTGATAATCTACTTTGTGGTTTCCTTTGTGNTAACCAGACTTTCTTGGATAACTCTGAAAATAAAATACTTTTCCGAATATACAATGAATATAAAAGAAAAGCTGATAATCTACTTTGTGGTTTCCTTTGTGGTTTTTATGTTTATTGATGATTGCCATACCAGAATAGAGTTGTAAAATGTTGTTACAATGTTTCAGCTTTTGAGATTGAAGGACGTTATGGTGTTAGGGACGAATGATTGTGGTCCAGATTTTCAATTTTAATGTATTTAGCATAGAGTCAGCATAAATAATTTGTACTGCACGAACCACGTTTGCATCACCCAATTTGATTAGGTTTCTGCTAGCGTTGTAATGCTTGTTATACAATTCAATATGCAGTTGGTACGTATGTATGGTGATGGCACTGATGGTGGTGTAGAAGAAATAAAAATATACATTTGAATACACAGTCCTCTCCTCCTCAACTTTTCCATTCATTTCCCGAATCTGGCTATCTGCTATTTTGTTTATGAAATCGGAAATATTTGTAGCCATTCATTTTCCGTACTGTATCAATTTAATTTCTATTTATGTTACACAGAAGCTTTTCACTCTTCACTTTTTTATCTCCATAAAAAATCCTTGTGTAAGCATATTCCTTTTTAGAATTTATGTTACATGCTATGATACTGATATTATATTAATAAATGATGAAAGCAAAATGCAGCTTGAGCTAATTCTACATAATTTACTACATTTTAGCCTTTCTTTCTTTTTTCCATCATATCTATAAATAGATAAGAAAAGCTTTTGCATTCAGTAACATGTGTAAAGAAATATCTGTATGTGTGTTTTTCTGTCTGTATGTTTTAGTGTGTGTTGTCTCGACCTACAATAACATGTAATTCTCAACAGATTTTGCAAAAATTGGGTGTGCATGCTTTTCTCAACAAAAGTAAGGACGAGTTCGTTAATGAGCCAAATTAGGCTACGGGGTCTGGGAACCCCATACAAACTCACCAGAATTTTCCAGAAATTTTGAGTTCTAATGATCGGAATGAGATCAAATTTGAAACATAATTTTGAACAGTTCCTTAAAAAGTTTGACCCTAGGACATCGGGATCTGAATCTGGGGGCTCCTATATTCCAGAAATTTCCAAAATTCTTGAGTTCTAGAGGTCGGAATGAGCTCAATTTAGAATACAAGCTTACGGTAAGTGCCCAAAAACAGTTACTATGCTAAATTCATAATAATATCAAACGTTCCTGGAGGTTTCAATGACTATACTTTCTTGGATAACTCTGTAAGTACTTTTCCGATCCTCTTCAAACTTCTTTGTCAACTTCATATTATAAAATATGCAATAAGTAAAAAGTAAAGCTATATAATCCACTTTGTGGTTTCCTACGTTTTTTACATTAAAAAATTTCACTTAAAAGTTATCATAGAAGATGTATACAACGGACTGCGGTGCGGTACCGCCATTTCTAGGCGGTTCGGGTGGCTAGTCATTGTCTTACAGTATTTAGAAAATAAATGGAAATTTTTCTTCCAAATTAATTAGGGCGTCATATATTCGAACTTTTTACCTGAATAAAAAGTTGGTCAACTATTTAATGAACCGCCGATTTTTTTGGAAATGTATGCGAGTCATTTTTCACAGCTTTTGCTACATACTTTTGGTTCAGAAATAATCAATGTCTCACGCCGTTTGTAGTTTTTAATTATGACTAACGTAATCCGAAGTTAAATTTCCATTTTCTTTTTACTTAATAAGACTGCGATTTGTCACCCAACGATGCATCTAAACGGTTTAGTCTGGTATAAAGTCAAATCTCTATTTGGTGAAAATGGTTGACATGGAAGTCCTCCAGATCCCTAGGATAAAACTTGGGTACATACCAGAAGCTGATTTTGGTTCTGTCTACGATAATTCAAGTAACTTTTAACCGATTTAGATGAAATTGGGGCTTTTGTGGTCAATCAGTGTCTGGGAGTGCCCCAAATCCCTCTGTTCTAAATCGTTGATCAAAAGATTTTCTGTTCTCGGAAAACATCCTCGAACAAAAAAGTCTTCAACTTCAACTTAAGAGGACATTCTAAGCTTATTCTGTATTTGTAAAACCTAGCAAAAGAGCAACCCAGCAATCTGGACTATAAATGGAAAATGTGATCAAAACGCCAAAGATTACGAACATATCTCAGACATGCAATAAAAGATAATCAAAGTTTTTGTAAACTCCACGACTGATACATAACAAAATAATATCGCAATATTAGAATTCTAAATGTAGCAAAATCAAAGATTTTACCAGCTGCTGACAAATTGTTTGAGGTACACTCTAAGAAAAAAGTACTGATTAATCAGTAGTCTTAATGTATTTTGAAGAAAAAGTGGAATTATGTATTTATCTATAAACAGCTGTTACTGATTTATACGTAAACCGCATTTTATAGGATAATAAGTCAAGATTTGTGTCGACATATTGACATCGAGTCGACATCGAGTCGACATGATATCGACACCGAGTCGACATGAAGTCGATATCGAGTCGACATAGGGTCGACATCGAGTCGACATGGGTGTCGACACATAATATAAACTACCTTTATAGATGAAAATCAATAAACTCACTTTACGGAAAAATCAATAATTCCGCTTTTTCTTAAGAATGCAGGTAAACTATTGATTAATCAGTACTTTCTCTTGATTTCTTCTATTTCTTTTAAACAATCCGTTCATTCTATTGATAACACTCAGTACTTTTTTCTTAGCGTGTGTGTAGTCTTTCGATTGAGAAAAAGAAAGTGTAAACCGCACACTTTTTTGCATAAAGTGGCAGCATTAGAACTGCAATTGAGGTGAAATGGGGGTACGGGTCTAGGAGTAGATAGTCAGTTTTGGCAAATATTTGTTATTAACCCAAATGCTTTGTAACTTTTTGTAATCTTAGTACCTAAACGAATTGATTTTAATGCTATACGGTAGTTCAATTCATCAGATACGAGAACAATTAAAATTAAAAGAGTTATAAACGAGGTTATAAACGACTTGATTCTCTGTCTATAATTGAACTGCAGATAGCCCTAGTCAAGGCTTCCGTTACCCTACAAACTAAAATTTTAACCTGTATGGAATTTTTTGGTCATCAAGCCGTATACTTGAAATACGCTCAAAAAATCCTCTTCCTCTATAAAAATAACATTTTAAGAAAACTAAAAAGTTAATGAGATGAAAGAACACCCCAGAGTAAATAAATAAGAACTAAAATAGCAATAAATGTTGAAAATTTGATTTTTATTTCATTTCATTCGCATCCCAAACGAAGAAAAATAAGTCATCTACCTGACGCTGAAGACATATAATACGACGAAGCAATAAAACCTAAAACGTGTCACATAAAAGTAATGGACGTTTACACATGTTTTACGTAGGATTTCCATCCTAAATTCGCCTACATTTCGGTCATGTTGTTTATTACATTGTAAACCAAAATTGTCTTTGGCTCTAGAGAATAAAGACACAAAACAGCACAAAGTGTATGTATTTGATGGTGTTTTAGCACCGTGTACCAGACTTGTTTCAATAATTAAGATAAAATATATGTAATGAGCTATTCTGTTTCAACCTTATAGCAATAGGTTGCTGCTGGCGATATACACAATGTTTAATGCCATTTTTGGATATACATATAATATTCAATTAATTATTTAAGTTATTTTCATCAGTTTATTTATATAATAATGACTGGAGGTGGTGGTGTGTCTATAAGCAAAGACATTATAATCATCATCAGAGAGAGCAAAGTTTGTTAAACTCTCTATTTTCATATTGAAGTTATTAGATGATGGGTTTTAATTTTGGTGATGCGGTCGCTCTCCCTTACCACCAACCATGTAGGGAAATTCTTTTTGATTGAAATTGATTTTTAGCATAAGCTTTATCTGTGTCATTTTAACATTTAAACTACTTACTTCAGTGTAAGCACATAAATCACAAGGGAAAAAACGTACAAAGTGGATTCTATAGCTTTTCTTTTTTTGAAGGGGTTCGGAAAAGTATTCACAGAGTTATCCAAGAAAGTCTTGTAATTGCATAGAAGAATTTAACATAGAAACTGTTTTAGGGCTAATTTGAGCTCATTTCGACCAATAGAACTCAAGAATTCTGGAAGTTCCTGATACCTAAGAGTCAGTCCTTTGATCCCAATATCCCAGAGCCAAACTTTTTTAGGAACTATTCTTGGATACTTATTAAAAGATTATACTCCAAATTTGAGCTCATTCCGATCATTAGAACTCAAGATTTCTGGAATATTCTGGTGAAGACCCTGCGGCCCGATTTGGCCCATTAACGAACTCGTCCTTACTTTTGTTGAGAAAAGTCTCCACAAATTCAGCAAAAGTGGTCGTTGGAGACTAATATTTGAATTACCTCAACAATTGCGCCAATTTTTAAAAATAATAAAAAAGAAATTTTCTCCATCCGTAAATATGTGTAATTTCGAAGTATTCAATAATTTAGCCAATAATATTTCATTTTATTAAAATTTCTTCACAAAAACAGTCCTTCAAAATTGACCAGACATTTGAAAGTTAAATAAAACAAAAATGAAAATTTTCATAATAATCTGCAAACATTTGCCAAATTCTGTTCAAAATTCATTCAGCCATTTCAAAACAAATATTCAAACAATTAAAGTCTTTCACAGCATCAACTCTCCCTTCAGCCATGGAAAATTGTTTTGCAAGTAAAACACAGTTCGTCTCACACTTTATTTTTGTAAACTTCGTTATAACAGATAGAAAACAAATTCCAAGAACGCGAATCAGCTCAAATTTTGCCAAACTACACAAGGCTTCTTCAATTCAACCCACCCACCACTCTACTCCGTGATGCTCCCCTATGTTCAAAAACACACCCACGTAAATATACAAAATAAAGCAATCAAACGGCATTGATTTAAAGAAATAAAAATAAAATAATATTATAGCTTATACCTAGCTACAAAAAGAAAACATATTTTCTCTAGTGATTCAATAAATTCCTCCTTTTCAGGTATTTTCCATTGTTGGTCTTCTGAAACGTAAACTAACATTTAAAATTAACCTTTGCTCTCTGATGATGTCCAACCACTTACTCTAGTCTTCTTCTAATATCAAAAGAGTCATTCAGAAAAATACCATGGGGAAAAGTTTTTGATCAAATGAAAACATAAAGAAAAAATTTATCCGCACAAACATTTTGATTACCAATTTCATGGTTTTCTATATAAGAACTTATCCTCATCAACTCCAAACTCTCTTTCATCTTCCCTTCATTCCAAGAATATATACAATATATTTCTATGTAGGTAGAATATAATATTATCATCATGATATATCTGTCTCAGCTGCTGCTGGTATAAATCGATAAATTTAATCTCTCAAAAGTATAACTGAATTTAACCCAACTGGCGCTCCATCATCATCATCATCATCATCATCATCATCGTTATATTATCAAAATCAACATCAAAATATCATCAGTCTATATGCAGCAGCAAAGAGCATACATAGTTAGCTCCGGATCCAAATTCTTCATCCATATTTATTCAAAAAAGAAAAGATATTTTCTTTCTCATTTATTGGGAGCCCACAGAAGCCTTTGTCCGATTGGGCTCAAAACTGGTAGAGATCGGGCATTAATTATGTTCTTTTCCAAATTTTTAAAAGATTTTATTAATAAATGTTGAATTTATTAGGAAGCCTTTGTCCGAATGAGCTCAAAATTTACAGAAACGATTTTGGTATTAATTGAAATTCATGACCAAATGTTCAAAAGATCTTATTCATAAATGTCGGATTTGGAGTAATTTTATCGATAAAATTACGAAAACTTGTATAGGATAGTAGCCTACAGAAGCCTTTGTCCTATTGAGCTCAAAATCAGTATAGGTCTCGGTGGATTTTTAAAAACTCCTTCTGCCAAATTTTTTAAATTTTTAACCAAATCGGAATTCGCGTTTTTGAGTTATAGTGCGTCAAAAAATTGACAACATGCAAACAATCACCGGATCGACAAACATACATCCTCCCAATTTTGATCGCAAATGACTCGTAGAGGTCCAAAGGTCCAAAGCAAATTTTAAACTTGATTGGGGCGATTTTGATGTTTGTACCCATTCCAATACTATTTACAAAATAAAAATTACAGTAATACTTGAGTGGTATTTGAGTTATTGTAAGTAGTATTGCGTACTACGAATAGTATTGAGTAGTATTGTGTAATAATGCAGAGTATAGTATTTGAATACTACTAGTAGTACATCCAGTGAATAGCTCCCACGGTTCGTAGGAACGAATATTAGATTTTAAAAAATATACCCAAAAACGAACGATTGGGCAATGATCTGTAGAGTTTGGCGAGAGTTTTGATATCACTCCTTTTAGAGTTCTTTTTACTCTAATTCGCACTTAACCCTACTGTCTTTTTTAAGACTTGAATCAACTATAAAAAGGAGTAAAGGTAAACTCTAAAAAGGAGTTCATTTCAAAAAAACAAATACTTTCAAAAAATATTTTTTTATTTAACTCTAAAAAGTAGTTCACTTTCACGAAAAAAAAAATTAATTTTAATTCAAGCATCATTCTACATATATGTATGTAAAAAATGTTTAATGTTAATTTATTTAAATTTAATCCGACTCCGAGGACGACGAACTAGAATTCGAACTAGTAGTGGACCGCGAGGCGCTGCTGTCAATATCATTTGGACAGGGACGTCTCCTTATTTTGCTCGACGGTTCTCTCTATATCTTCATCGGGCTGAAATAAAAAACAAAAATTATTTCATTTTGAGCTAGCGTAGAGGCCACGGTATTCAGTTGGTACCCAGTGTTCAGGCTATAAAAATCTAATGGCAATATCCACAACCGAACACGTGGGCTTCTACGGTAAACTTTTTATCAAAATATTTTTGTTTATTCAGCACAAAAAATTTAAATTTTTAATTTTATTTTTTCTTATAAGAAAAAAAGTGGATTTTTGCGAATTCCGCCCGCGAGACTGAGCCCGTTTTTCGCCCCTAGGGACTGTTTAACAGAAGGGTAATATGGGCAAAACAATTTAATTTTAGAATTTTGCTTTGGGCACTCACCACTAAGCGCTTTTAATTTAGTACCCACTAGAAACCCTGTTGTACAAAGCGTTATGATGCTAGAAAGTCAGTACAAGAATATAGCCTAAATTTATTCTCCAAAATTTGAGCTGTAGGCTATTTTTCAGAATTTTCTCAGTATTTTTGTATTTTTTAATATTGTCGTAGCAACGATTCTGATAAATAAAATGTATAGAAAAACTATAGAACTCTTGAAATATCATATACAAACTTTTACTCCAGGTGGAAAGTACTTCTGAAGTGCTAACCGGTTCCTCAGGGGCGCAAAAAAACATCAGAGCTTTAAGTGGTGAGATCCGTCATTAGTTTAAATTTTTCTAGCTAAGCAGAACGCACAATGTGGAAAAGTTGTGGAAAAAGACCGGAAAAATGCCTGAAAAATAGGGATTAAGTGAAAATTTCGTATAATTATTGCATCCACATTAAAATATGCAGGAATCATTGCGACAAACATGCCAGGCATAGGAGTTATGGTATGGTATGGTATTAATTCACATTTCTTAGAAGCCATCCTGCAAAATGTGACAAATAGAGCTGAATTATGGCTAGAAGGATGTTGATTGCATTTGATTCCTATAATTTGAGAATAAAGTGTGTAAAAGAAGTGCTTGCAGGTAAAAAATTTCAATTTGAAGAATTTGGAAGAATTACCGTTATATTTTTCTAAAAGACAGTGGGACCCAAATATATTGGAACACATTAAATTTTCAAGCTTAATTTCAACTGGGAGACATTGGCTATATAGTTCCATCTCATATATCGCATTAAAAAGTGGTGACAAATGTCGGCAACATAAATTTATAAATAGTCTCCTTTGAACATAAAATTACTTACATGATACCATACTAGCAGCCTAAAAAAATATTATGAATTTAGGCTTGATTTTTAAGTCCTAAGGACCGTATTCACTAATCGTTCTTATTGATAACTTAATTGGGGATTCTGTTATGGCAATACTTTTTATTTAGACTAAATAATATGCACCAATCGTCATTAAGCTAATCCACATTTTTTGTTTGCAATACCCTTGTTACTGCCCTATTAATCAAAGCTACCATAGCTTAAATTAATTAAAATTTCTGGCATGAAGTGACAAATTTCAAGTATGTTAATAAAAAAAAACTTCAACTAAATCGATTGGGGAATAGCGCCCTTAGAAATTTACAAATTGAAAACTCACATAACTCGGAGGAGCGTATTGTGCTCCATATTTTTGTGGAGTTTTGACCATATGTTCCAGACATGGAAATGCTTCTGATAAATCTTTAGCAAATTGAGTCTTCTGATGTCGTTTTGGGTATAGCTGTATAATATATATTGATTTAAGTGGATGATTTATAAACAAATAATAATGCAAAGAACATACTAATTGCCGAGCTAATTGCAAAATAATTGAGTAATTTCACGCAAAAGCTCTGCATAATTTTTTATTGATAGCTTTGCATTTGAAATAAATTGTTTAAACTCGTGGGGAGGAAGAAGGATAATTTCTAACTATTTTACTGATTACTTAGTAAAAATTGTATAATTTACTATTTTTTAAGACAAAGGACTAAGGCTTTGAAAAGACGGGGTACATTTGGAGCGTACTCACTTCAAACAAACATTCAGAATTTTTTGACAGATCAAAATTTTGAAATGTCATCATTTCGAGCAAACGTCAATTTTTTTTTACTTTCGCAGTTTCACGTATTGTTTCATAGATGGCCTGGAAGCAAATGACCGGGGAACTCTCAAAGGGACATTTATGCGACAAAATATAAGATCCATATTTAAATTTTGTTATTAAAATAGGACAAAAAACATTTTTTAGGTTACGTGACCAGACCTACCGGGTCATGGCCATAACTTATACCTAAATAACATTAATGGTGGTCACATAACCTAAAAGATATTTTTGGCCTATTTTAATACCAAAATTTAAATATGGATCTTATTTTATGCGCAGCTATGATATGGTTTTTAATACTATGTTATAGTAAAATTTACTATCGAAATATACTATATTATAGTAAAATTTACTATATTACTATATTATAGTAAAATTTNTTACTATATTATAGTAAAATTTACTATCAAACTACTGCCATCTATTATCAAAAACGAGAAATTGTCATTTAAATGATGACATTTCTAAATATGTCAAAATCAGTCGGATGAAATGTGTGCGCTTGATGTAAGTTTGGCTGCAATGCCTTCCTTTGAAAATTTAGTAATTTTAAGCCCAAA
>JXPH01003713.1:0-10496 GCA_001014845.1 Mochlonyx cinctipes | reverse complement strand
AGCGTCGCCACCTTTACTTAGAAATTTAAATTATACAGTTTGTCCATCGCCCTATTGCAATTGATTTCTTTTCTTTCTAATGAAATAAACCGAGAATAAGACATTTTCGACTCTCTACGGGTTTATTAAATTTTCGGCGGGAGTCGGACATTCGGTCGAAAGTCATTCGGTCGAAGGTCGATCGGTCAAACACCTTCCGAAAGGCCGTTCGTTCGATCGAATGAAATGGTCGTTCCGTCAAATGCCGTCTGGTCGATCGGTTGAATGCGATGGTCGGTTGGATTCAAATAATTCCCGAGAAATTCTTTTTTCTACCCATTTTTGTCAAATTTGAATAATGTCCCAAGAAATTTCACTTTTTTCTAATAAATTTTATCAAACGATTGATCGGTCGAATGCCATGGTCGCCCGGTAAAATTTAAAAAATCCAAAAGGATCAACATGCAATATCGACAATTTTGCGATTTTTCATATTCCACTTTTTTCCTACTTTTTTATTTTATGTGGTAGATTTCCCGCTCCCAACCCCTGATTTTCAAACTGCCATATTTACTCACCTTTCGATGAAAATTCTCAAAATTGATTTTTATCGATTCTGTTTGCGTGAGCATCACCTTGATGATCTCAGGATAGTCCCGCATTGATCCTGTTTAGGACATATAAGGACAACTTTTTCGGGATCGACTTTTTTATTGGGTGGTCAGATTTAAATAATTCTTCAAGGAATTTCCCTTTTTTCTAACCATTTCTTACAAAATTGAATAATTTCCCAAGAAATTTACCTTTTTTCTAATAAATTTTATCAGAGGGGTTTCGACCGAACGACTTTTCGACCGAACGACTTTTTGACCGAACGGGCTTCGGCCGAATGACTTTTTCGACTGAACGACTTTCGGCCGAACGAATTTCGACCGAATACATCATTTTTATTTCACTCAATTGACATTTCGGTCGATCGATATTTCGCCCAATCATAATTTCGACTTTCTATGGGTTTATCAAATGTTCGGCTGACCGACATTTCGGCCAATCATATTTTCGGCTTTTCGCGCTATGGTTTATAGTTTTCGGACGATCGATATTTCGATAAATCATATTTTTGCGTATTTTTGGCATTTCGCGCTTTGGTTTATATAGTTTTCGGATGATCGACATTCCGGCCAATCATATTTTCGGCCTTTTGCGTTTTGTTACATAAAATTTTAGGCCGATCGATATTTCGGTCGAAATATCGCATACATATAAAAGTCCCGTAACTTGCTTTAGGTCTGAGTTAGATAAAATCCCCCATACAAACTTTTGTTTTTCAGCCCCCTATCACTCTGCAAAGGCTGTCCGTATCTGCCGGAACACTCTGTATAAAGTTGGCACAAATGTTTCGTCGTGACAACGAATGTTTTGCTGTGACAACGAATAGTTTCGTTGCCCCAACGAAACTTTTTGTCAAAAATTTTTTGGAAAATATTTTCAAACTTTTAGTTGAGGCAACGAAACTTTCGTTCACAACGATACAACTTTACAACTTCCACAACTATGTGAGAAACTGGATTTATGTTTTGTACTTAAATAAACTTGCACTTGCTTACACTTTTCCATTTATCTGAACACACTGTAGCCACATTAATGTGACAAACGAAACGTTTTTTCGTTTTTTTTGCCAAATTACACTGAGTCTTACTTTTCCCAGGAATTTTTTTAGTGTATTTGTGATGTTTTTTAAGTATTATTTGATTATATATTTTTGTTTTTTATTTCGGTGGAAATTTTTCATTTACCTTACAGGAGTCCAAGAGACAAGTTGTGGTAAAAATTATTACTGTCAGTAATAAAATGTTTATCACTAATCAGTTCCTCTTTTTCGTAATAAGTTAACAAATTTTATTGAAATAGATTTCCATCAAAATGCTCTAAGTTTTCCAAAACATTTTTATTATAGAAAAAAGCAGTTGTAGCAGACAGCAGTAGCGAAGACGAACCATTGAAGTAATTTGAGTATCTTTAAAATTTAGCTTAATTTTATTTATGTTTAACTAATTAACAGAAAAATGAGCACTAAAAAGATCAGCCGCTCTGAGAAGAAGCAGAAAAAAGTGTGCTACAAGGATGTTGATTCTGATAGCGGTTCGGAAACAGAAAAAAAGAAAAATGACAGTGATGGATCAGAATTTGAAGTTGAGAACGTGAAGAAAAGCTCTGGATCCGACGACGATTTCGAGCCGAAATCTAAGAAGATTATGAGCAAAAGAAATCGGTCCGATGATTCAAGCAGCAGCGACAACAACAAGAAGAAGGCTAAAAAAGATGAGAGTGATGAAGACGACGATGATGATTTTGAGCCGAAGAAAACTAAAACGAGAATCAAGAAGAAGCCAACAAATTCGTCATCTTCTTCAGAGAAAAGTGGTGATGATTCTGATGAAGAAAACTCCGAAGAGGAAGATAAGCCGTAATTTAATTTTTCTATGTAACAAAAAAAAAATTTTTTTTCAATGGTTCCCCAATCTTTAACAAAATCAAAATCTTCATAGAACAACATCTCGAAAGATCTTCAATATTGTTTTTCTTTAAAAGAACCACAAAACTAGGCTTATACCGATTTATTTAGCGTGTTGCTTAAAAAGGGAAGGGGGCTGTGTGTGTAAGTCGTTGCTTTTAAGCAAATTATCACTCGGTGAATCCATTTAACAAAGTTTTTAGCAATTTTCAGTATTTTTAACAGGCTTTAGACACTTGTCAATGATTAAATACATCTATTTAGAAAGACTAACGATTTACCAACGTTCGGTCGAAAATCGTTTTGTCGCGAAAGTCGTTTGGTCGAAACCCGACTGATAGAATTTATTAGAAAAAACAGATACTTCTTGGGAAATTAATAAAATTTGTTAGAAATAGTTAAAAAAGGGAAATTTCTTGGAGAATTATTTAAATCTGACCGATCGTGACATTCGACCGTTTGATAGAATTTATTAGAAAAAAAGGAAATTTCCAGGGAAATTATTAAAAAATTTGTTAGAAATGGTTAGAAAAAAAGGGAAATTTCTTGGGCATTCGACCGATCGACCGTTTGATTCTAGTTTGAAAGAATTTAGTAAAAAACGGGAAACTTATTAGGAAATTATTCAATTTTGTTAGGAAAAAGGGAAATTTTTGGGGAATTATTTAAATCAGATTGTCCGTGGCATTCGACCAATATGGCATTGGACCGAACGGCTGCCACCCAGTTTACAAGTTTTTCACAATTTTCTATTTTTAACAGGCTTTAATGATTTAGAAAGACTAATGTGACATTTGCAAAAAAAAAAGTGGTTGTAATTTGAGCCTTGGTCAACAGTTTTTGGTTCCATTTGAACGGGGAACTACCCTAATGGATGTCTTATTCAATGTCTTACCAACTTTTATGTCGTATTTTTCATTCCAGATTATTAAAATTTAAAAATATCGCTTTTGTTTGAACCATTTTTTCCCATTCCATTCAAATCATTCTTTAAATCTTTTCTTTTCAACGATTTTTCTTATTTTCCAGCAAAAAGAAGAGAAGAAAGAGGATAAAAGATAATGACTCAAACAGCGATGAAGACGGTGAAAAAGGTTCTCCAAGCAAGGGTCGTAAAAATATCCGTAAAGTTTTGACAAAAGAAAGTTTAGAAGAGTCTACAAAACGTGCGGAACGGGAGGAGCGTGAGCGTAAAGAGAGAATAGCCGAGCGACAAAAGTTGTACAATCAAGTATACGATGAGAAGCCGGAAGAGCTGAAAGAACTTTCCACACTAGTTTTAGACTTTGATGAAGAAACGAAAGAGCCTCTGATCGAGGTGGATAAGAAGTTGGTTAAAAAACTGAAGCCCCATCAAGCGAACGGAATAAAATTCATGTGGGACGCTTGTTTCGAATCTTTGAGACGGATGAGGAAGGGGACAGGATCTGGTTGCATTCTGGCGCATTGTATGGGATTGGGAAAAACGTTACAGGTCGTGACCTTGGCGCACACGCTTCTGTCGCACCCCAAAACGAAAGTGGAAAAAGTGTTGGTTCTTTGTCCACTTTCTACCGTTTTGAATTGGGTCAACGAGTTCAAAATCTGGTTGAAACACACAAAAAACGGTGATGAAGTTGAGATTTATGAGATTTCAAAGCACAAAAATAATATAGTTCGTGCGAATAAATTGATGGAGTGGCACAATGAGGGCGGTGTAATGATTCTGGGCTACGACATGTTTAGAAATTTAAGCAACGAGACAACAGGGAGGATTCGGAAGAAAGTACGAGAATCGCTGCAAACGTCTCTCGTTGATCCCGGACCAGATCTGATCGTTTGCGATGAAGGACATTTGCTGAAAAACGAAAAAACATCAATTGCCAAAGCGGTAATGAGAGTAAAGACGTTACGGCGCATAATTTTGACCGGCACGCCCATCCAAAACAACATGAAGGAGTATTATTGCATGGTGCAGTTTGTTAAGCCTAAGCTTTTAGGAACATATCAAGAGTACATGAACAGATTCGTGAACCCGATCACCAACGGGCAATACACAGATTCGACTCCGCACGATATTTCAATTATGAGAAAGAGGGCTCATGTTCTGCATAAACTTTTGGATGGATGTGTACAAGTGAGTAAAAATAACAATTTTAAAAAACTTTTCCAAGTATAAGGATTAGCTCCAGCGATGGTTTTAAAAATATTCCAAGATTCAGGAAGTTTAAAAATTGTTATAAATTTGAAATTTCCTTCTATAATTTTTATTTATTTTAGAGACGAGATTATGCAGTACTAGCACCATTTTTACCACCAAAACTAGAATACGTACTATCTCTACAACTAACTCCGATGCAATGTACCTTATATCAAGTGAGTATTCAAAAACTTTATCCTCCTTCGTTCAGTAATTAAATTATGTTTTTATTGTAGTTTTATATGGATAATATGGCTAGAAGACGCGGAGACGATGGGACCCAGAAACGATCTTCCATTCTGTTTTCCGATTACCAAAATTTGCAGAGAATATGGACTCATCCGCGAGTTTTGCGTTACAATAGTGATAAATTTGAGCTTGATAAGCAAAAGAAGGTAAATTTTATTTTTAAAGTTAATTGAAACTACGGAAATGTTAAATATTTGGTTTTAGCGTGATATGATGGATTCCGAAGAAGAATCTGAAGGCTCCATAAAAGATTTCCTCGACGACGAGAACAGTGACGCTTCAACTCCAGCAAGTTCTGAAGATGAAAGTGAAGCAAGTTTGGATTCCGATGACAGCGGTAAGAAAAAGAAGTCAAAGGCAAAAGCAGCTGCGGCAGCCGCGGCAGCAGCGCGAGGCCCGCCCACAAGAAGCACACGTAACAATCCAGATGCCGAACCCTTGTTCATACCTGATGCAGTAGAGGGGCAGAAAGAGGATAATCCTACGGAATGGTGGATGACAATGTGTCCAGAAGATGAACTGGACAATCTCGCACATTCCGGAAAGCTCAAGCTGCTTTTCTCTATTTTACGAGAATGTGAAGCTATTGGAGATAAGCTGTGAATTTTAATTGTATTTAATTGCGATATCATTTTAATTTTTATCTTTTTTTGCTAGGCTGGTCTTTTCTCAATCATTATACTCGCTAGATGTCATTGAGCATTTCCTATCGCTGGTAGACGAGAACACGCAAAATGACGTCAAAGATGAGAGATTGAGTGAATTTAGTGGATCTTGGGCGTTGGGCCTTGATTATTTCCGTTTGGACGGCTCCACATCGATTGAAAATCGCAACACTGCTTGTAAAGCATTCAATAGTGATAGGAACCCCAGAGCTAGACTGTTTTTGATTTCGACCAGAGCTGGGGGATTAGGAATAAATTTAGTAGCAGCTAATCGTGTCATCATTTTCGATGTATCTTGGAATCCCTCGCACGATATTCAGAGTATTTTCCGAATCTACAGATTTGGACAGAATAAACCCTGTTATATTTACAGATTTGTTTCAATGGTAAACTTTTGTCCCCGCTCTACTTCAATAATTATAAAATTATTTTAACTGAATATTTTTGCAGGGAACGATGGAAGAAAAGATTTACGAGCGGCAAGTAACAAAACAAGCCATTTCAAAAAGAGTTATCGATGAACAGCAAATTGACCGTCATTATAAAGAGAACGATCTACAAGAGCTCTATCGATTCGATATAATTCCGGAGGAGCCTCGGCCACTGCCCATTCTGCCTAAAGACAGATTGTTTGCCGAGCTTTTGAAGAATCATGAGAACATAATTTTCAAATACCATGAGCATGATTCGCTACTCGAGAACAAAGAAGAGGAGACCCTGAACGAGGAGGAGAGAAAGGCAGCTTGGGAGGAGTTTGAGCAGGAAAAGAATCGTCCACCCCCAACATTGAATTTTAATGCAGGATATAGTAAAGGTATGTCTCTTCCTCTTCCATTTTTAAATTATTTTTAGGTGGGATTATTTTTAAAGGATCTTTACATGAAATTTTTTAGAATTTGTAAAAGCATGATTTAAGTATGAAAATAATACGCTGGAAATATGTGCTTGCTCGGCATGGTGACCGAATTTGGTAAAAATTACCTGTTACAACGTTTTTTTGGTATAAATGGCTCAAATCTAAAAAATTAAGTAAAGGGATTTTTGTCTTTGAACCAACATATTCGAACTCCCTAGGCCCTAGGTATCACTTGGAAAAAAATTAGTCCAAATTGACCCATTTTCATCTATGAAAGAAAGTCATCCCAGAGGATCTCATAAGGTCAAACCTACATTTTTATACCGATATCTGAACTCCTCAGGTCAATAAATAACTTCGCAAAAAAATGGTCTGAAAAGATCAATTTTTATCGATTCCTGGTCATCCTAAATTTTTATACCAGTTATCAAATTCCACAGACCTTCTTGCTTCTGCTTCTTATATTTCTGGCCTAATAATGAAAAAAACAAATACTTATCACCGAAATTGATTTTGTTTTTCAAAATATTCTCCATGAAGATTGATACACTTTTGCATTCGTTGGAACCAAAGCACTTTTGCCATTCCGATTGAGGTACCTCCAAAGCAAGCATTTTGAACGCATCAACTGCTTCTTCGGGCATCGTAAATCGCTGACAATGTAATTTTTTTTCTTTCCTGGAATAAAAGAAGTCATTGGGTGCCACGTCAGGGCTGTAGGTACCCCGGCCGATGTGTAAGAGCTCGCATTGTCATGATGGAGAATGATTCGTCTCTTCTAGTTCGTTTTCCGAATCTCTCGGAAAACTTCTGGCAAACAAATGGTTGTATAATATCATTCAGAATTGACCGTTCTACGTTGCACTAACGCCACTGTAGCCACATGAGCGCTAATGCCGAAGAAACAAATAGCCATTTGCTTCGATGTGCTTGTTACGCGAACAACTTTTGTTAGATTAGTCTCGTCTTGGAAGACCCATACGATTGATTGCTGTTTTGTTTCGGGCTCATATGAATAGATCCATGATTTGTGACCTGTGTGTGCAGATGTTATTTTGTTGTTTTTGTTATGTTATTAGATGAACGTATTTTTTCAGCATTTCCTTGCACCACGACACGGTATACGCCCATTCGTTCGAAAGCCAGAATGCCATGGTTGGTCGGATTTTAATAATTCCCCAAGAAATTTCCCTTTTTTCTAACCATTTCTAAACAAATTAGAATAATTTCCCAAGAAGGTTTCCCGTTTTTCTAACAAATTCTATCAAAACGGGTTTCGACCGAATGACTTTTCGACCGATCGGCCATCGACCGAACGACTTTCGACCGAATGGCTTTCGACCGAATGGCTTTCGATCGAACGGAGGTATATCATCGCCACGAGCGTTGTTTTTGAGTGTTAGTCAAATTATGGGGGATCCAACGCAAACAAAACTTTTTTACGGCCAAATGTTCTTATTGATGCTTGTCGTAGGTAAGGTACTAATGCTCAAGGATGCCTCAATCTCACGGTAAGTCACGATGATCTTGCATTATCAGTTCGCTCACAGCATCGATGTTCTGTGGTACAACAACTGATTTTGGACGACCTTCACAAAATTCGTCTTAGGCCGGCCACATTTTAGGATGCTGCTTCATCCGCCATATAAAGAATTAAGCGCATCGGTGCATTCTTGTCTTGATAATCCACGTCGAAAGTTATGAAAAATAAAAGTCACAAAAAAGCAATGAAATGGTGATTAAAATGTTTTTACATTCTGAGTACTTTTACACTAGAAAATGTGAAACTTTACAATGGAAACGTCAGATTTCACCTGGCAGATTACGTTTAGTGCTGCCCAGGTCAGAATATAATTAGCAACGGCAGGCAGCCGTTTGGCCGAAAGTCGTTTAGTTGAAGGACGATCGGTCGAAGGCCTTCCGAAGCCCGATCGTTCGGTCGAATGTCATGGTCGGGTTTCGACCGAACGATTTTTCGACCGACCGATTTTTCGACCGAACGACTTTTTGATCGAACGTACTTCGACCGAACGACCCTTCAAAAATAATGCAATGAAAACTGTCAAAATTACCGCCCTTAAGTAATCATTTCACAAAAGAAAATAAATCGATGTAGATGCTGACTTTTTGTCCTGAGAACTGTTTTTAGTGCTTCCATATTGCAATTATTTCATGTTCATGTCCAATTTATTTTTTTCAAATTGCGCTTCTTATTCATTTGAGTTTTATGTATTTTGAATTTCAGTAAATGGTCCAGTGACTTCAAACAACATTTTCGGATTCCGAAACGATATTCTAT
Organism: Mochlonyx cinctipes; assembly: GCA_001014845.1. NCBI lineage: Eukaryota > Metazoa > Arthropoda > Insecta > Diptera > Chaoboridae > Mochlonyx > Mochlonyx cinctipes. Next base: position 1,754 of record JXPH01003713.1, on the reverse strand, counting down.
TGCAACTGTTGAACCTGAAGGCTCGACAGGATAATCCATTATATAATGAAAGTAGTATAAACAAAACGGTTCCTTTCCTGATGCAAGAATTATGTAGACAGATGAATGAAGGCGAAATGACGGTAAACAAAATACATTTAGGGTAAAAAAAAACCTAATAGTTGAACGGTTTTCGTCAAAATTAAAGTAAAAATCTGAAAAATATTTGAAAAAATCTTTTAACGATTGAATACGCGTACAACTATTGGGCATTTTACCCAATTCACTAATAGAAAGTACAAATTTCAAATTAATCATTTTTACAGCTATACAACAGTTTATTGGCGCTATATGTAAGTTTACAAAATCCAGTTCGTCAAAATTACGGGCAAATGGGTGGAATGGTGCCAGGAATGGTGTCAGGAATGGCTCCAGGAATGGCTTATGGAATGCCCTCAGGCTACGGTGTGCAAATGCCGGGAGCGAATATGCAACAATATTATATTGAGCAACAACAAAAAAGATACGCCGCTTTAAATCAGGTAAAATTATTTTAAATTCAAGTATTTAAAGTATTCAAAAACAAACTTAAATTTTGAAGGCTGGTAGTAGCAGCATGCAGCAGGCACGTCGCCAAATCCCAGATACTCCTATGGAAGTAGTTGAATTAGACTAAAACTATGCAATTTTTAAAATATTATTATTAATTTATGTTTTTCTTACTTTTTAAGTTAACATTATTACTGTATGAGATAAATATGATAACCAACTTAATTTATATAAACTGAGAAACAACAGAAAGAAGTTACTTATAAATTATTATACCATACCCGTATAGTAGCTACAAAATATATTTAAATACTAAGAAAAATGTATGCTGTGTCAAAATAAGAAGAATACAATGCAATCTCGTAACATATGTTTAGCAGTTTTATGAACGCTCGTTCAGCTAGAGACGGAAGTACTGTATAAGCGATTTTATTTTATTTTTCTTAATCCTTTCTTGTACCTTTAGAAAAACGATAATCTTTGCGAAAGAACTATATCCAAAAACTTCAATAAAAAGATATGCAAGTGAGGTTGGAAATATGGTTTCGTCTGGGAGAAACCGTCTTGAAGTTTTCTTGAGAAATAAAATGATTCGGAAAAACGAGTAGACGGATCGCCCAACCGACTAACAGACGTCCACCCAATTTTGTTCGAAAATTCTTCGTAGAGGTCCAAATCGTGTTTTAAAGTTGATTTGGGCAATTTTCATTTTTGAACCAATCGCATGACTTTCACTTTTAGAAGTTAAAAGTAAAAATCGGTCAAACGCCCAGTTTCAAGTGAATTTTTTTCATATGTTGCCCATAAAAACAAAAGCTCAAACAACGAGTCAAGGAATAACTATCTGTGAGTAGTGGATAGCCAAAAGAACCCCAAATACACAAGGCAGTGGATCCTGAGTTAATTAAACGCTTTTCGTGTTAATACTTTTTGTGATAATCCCCTAAAACCTAGCGTGAATTTGAAGTTAAAATAACCACAGCGCAGCTAACTCAATAACATCATATCCAAAACACTATTCTTGGCTCCTGAGCAGCTGAGAGTATTTAAAGATGATGTATACTAAGGTTACAGATACGTTGTTTTCTGAATTGAAGAGCCAAAGCAGTGGATTTCGTCCTTCTCGATTGATTTCAAAAACAAACTGAGATTTCCCTATTGAATTCAGCTGGTTGATTTTGGCAAAGATAATGAATATTAAGTCTATGAATTGGCTGAGTGAATCC
>JXPH01003698.1:11050-22893 GCA_001014845.1 Mochlonyx cinctipes | reverse complement strand
AAGTGCGCATCTATTTCAGTCCGCATCATCATCACCATGGATATAAATATCGAAACCGTAATTTTAAATTTAGATTCTCGGAGGAGAGTATTTTCTTCTTTCTTTTTTCGAACGAAAAAAAATACAGAAATGTTTGTAATTTTAATTTTAATTTCAAATTTTATTTTTATTATTTTTTTTCTGATGTTTTTGTTTGTTAGAACATGTGTGGCTCTCTCTTCTTCAAAATAATTTTCACATATACTTATATTTAAACTCAAAAAGAGTCTAAAAATATACGTATAGTCTACAGTATAGTGTGTATGGGAAAATAATTTCTGTTAAATGAAAATTCAGTCTCTTTCAGATTTGGTACATGATCGTGATGCAGTAGAGAGAAAAGAAGAGAATTTTTCATCATATGTTTTCAAGATTTATTTATTATTTCATTGCTTCGCTTTGCTTTGTTTTGTGTGCTGACTTGTGTTATTGTTGAAATTTTATTATTACAGATCATTAATTATGACAAGTGCTCTCTTCAATATTTAAATGAAATTTAATCTTTTGTTAGAGGATTTGTATTTTAAATTCAACAAATAATTTAAAAAAAATTGTTTTGAAATCGTGCACTCTACTTGTCTACTAAAACAGTCTCTAGAGCGCACTGTCTGATAAGGGCGCCATTCGATAGAAGCTGATGAATAACACATTTCACTAGACTACGACTATGTCCGCAAACAGAACAATCTCGGTTTTTGGGCTTTTTTGATTAAAAATTTTGGTTTAAGCTATGTTTTTTAATCCCAAAAAACATCATGAATCATGATACCGAGGGTCGATCATTAACTACCTGTGTTAGGAATAAAGAGGCAAGTTTTTCACATTTTTTTTATTTTTCAAAGTAATCTCCTTTTAGTTCAATGCACTTTTCCCAACGTTTCTGCCATTTCTTTAACCCCTCCTAAAAATACGATTTGTCAAGCTCTTCAAAATACGCTTCTGTCTCGACGGTAACCTCCTCGTTTGAGCTGAATTTTTTTCTCCGAGCCACACCTTTACGATGTGAAACAGAAACGAGTCGCGGGGACCTAAGTCGAGCGAGTACGGTGGGTGTGGCAGCAATTGTAGTGCAGTTGATCCAATTTGGCCGCGACAATTCTGGATGCATGTGCTGGTGCGTTATCGTGGTGAAACAGCACTTTTTTCTTAGCCAAATTGTCAATTTTGTATCGAATCGATCCAATAATTCACTGTAGTACAGCCCCGTGATCGTTCTTCCTTTCTGTTAAAAGTCCATGAGGATTATTCCCTTGGAATCCCAAAAAATCATGGTCATGAACATTCCAGCCGATGGGACCGTCTTTCCCTTCTTCGGAGCAGACTCACCCCGAAAAATCCATTTTTTGACTGTCACTTGGTCTCTGGCGTATGATAATGGATCCAGGTTTCATCAACGGTGACGAATCGACGCAAAAACTCCTGCGAATTTCGCTTAACACTGCTTGGGCATTGAGAGCCGTATCCACTAGTTGTCGACCGTAAGCCATCGCGGCACCCTTCGGGCCGACATATTTCTCATGCTTAGCTTATCATGTAAAATATTAATTGCCGTTCCGTACGACACACCTATCATGTCAATGATTTCCTCGGTAACCACTTCCACCTCGCGGCCTGGGCGCTCCTCATCAAAAACAGATGTAGGACCCCGATTAAATTCGTTGAACGAATATCTCACGATCGTCATATATGATGAAGAATCCCCATAGACAGCATCCAAATTCGTATTCATTTCTTCGCATGTTTTTCAAGCAAAAAATAAAAAGCGAATTACTGATCGATATTGTTCTTCTTCCATTTTATCGAGAAATACGAAACACGTGTGATACAACTGGCTGCCAATTAAAAACTAACCTATGTATCAGTCTGAAATTTAGTATGGTGTCATGTGGCAGATGACAGTACAAGACGGTATTACCAACTTCCCTCAGTAACGCCACCTATCTTCAAACACGGTTACTTATTGATCGACCGTTGTATGTCATGGAACGAAAAGCGTATCAAATATTAAGACATTTGTCTAAAAACGTTAAAGTTTAATAATTAGTCAAAAAAACCATAACCGTCAAAATAAAGGATTTGAGAGGGTTTTATTAATTATTCTGAACTATTTTGGATTAAATTTTCTGTCCTCTGGCTATGGCTGTTTAATGTCGGAAAAATTACCTAATTTTCAGTTTTATACTTTCTAAATTTTTTTTTTCAAGCCGATTATGATGAAAATATAGGGGAAAGTACGCTATATATCGTATAAATATTTTCTGAAATTTTTAGCGTACTTTATCGATAGGCTCTACAGATACAGGGCTGGGAACATGCAAACCCCTTGAAAATTCAAGCGGCCATTAACGATATTTTCGGTTAAGGCGTCTGATTAAGCTGAAAATTGGCATATAAGTTGATCCAAGGTACGATTAAGCTCAAAATTGGTGTGGATACGTAATTGCTATTTTATTGAAGCCCTGAAATTTTGTGCTAAATTGGTTGAACGCTCCTTTAGGCCATTCAAGTCCTCATATTTCAGAGGACTTTCTAGGTATTAGTGGATCTACAGCTTATAGTGGATTCCGAACCACCACAACTTGAATGGTTATGCTAATGAGTTACCAGTTCATTGAGCCCATCAAGTCGTGTTCAATTTTTGCTGCAAGGAAACTGACTAAACTCTTCGACATGAACGCCATTCGAACGCTTTTTATCCAATACGTAAATTTTTGCAGCAAGTATATTTTTGATAGCATGGCTCTGACGATACATGTCGGAAGCCACATTGTTTACCCTATTATTCATTAATAATAGCGCACACAAAGCAATCTACCTTCCTAAAAACGATGAAAAAACGCAAGTTCGTAACGGGTCGGAATTGAACCCGTACCCCTTTCGTTGATAGGCAGATGCTCTACCGATGAAGCCACAAGGGCAGTCGATTTCACATAAAAGGCAATCTAATTTTATTTTTTTACACTGAAAGAGTTAGCCTGTGTAACCGGAATCTGTCCGACTTTATATCCCAGTTTTAGCTCCATATTTCTTTCGTTTTCTCCTAATACCATACATAACTGGACGATAAATATAATAGCCAAGAAACTTCCACTACCCAACTCAGCAGCCCCCATCATTTGAAAACTATAATAGCCTAATTTCTGTAATGTAACAAGTGACACGTGTTTATGTATATATATTTTTATGTAAAAACATAAAAAAATAAAAGCTGATTGCCTCATAACATCTTTAGAGTCAAACTATGAGTTGAGACACGAGAATGAGACGCTGATGAAATGATACTCAACAATGCGTTGGTTTCACATTAAAGTTCAAAAAAAGAAAAATTCTATTTTTAAAATAATTTAAACACATTTTAGTTACACTTTATTAAACTGATTTTAATTGAATCTACATAATGCTGTGCTGTGGTGTATGTGGAACGACAAGCCGATGCACATGAACATGAAAATGAAAATGAAAATGAAGACGAGAAATGAGGAAAAGTGGAATGGGATTGTGAGAAAATCGGTTTTAGTGATCATCAAAATGTGTGTTACACATTTTTCTATATTGAACACGATAATTTTCAGCTTTTTTATTCTCGTTAAGTGGTTTTGAATTTTCCACATGATTTATAGCACTCTTGGTATTTTCATCTAGTGTTTTCCCATGCAGCTATTTATATTTCACGCTTCTTTTTTCGCTTTTTCGCAATACGACGTTATCAAATAGTGTGATGTGTTTTCACAGTTTGCTTTTTATGCGTCTAGACGATAAAGTTTTGAGTGGGCAGTGGACTTTTTGCGATGACAATGTTCCTTGTACTGCTTTCCAAATTGAAAAGTGACTCAAAATGCCGTAAATGAGAGTAAAATTATATTTTTGGTAAGGGCTTGTAATTTTTTGACCTGGGGATATTCTGTGAAAAGAAAAATGTCAGAGCTAGAAATAATTTACCAAGAAAATATTTAAAAGTGAAATTACGTGAATTTTTGTATAACAGTGTTTCGAGGAGCAATTTCGATTCCAAGCCAAGTTTTCATCATGACTGGAAAATTCCGGAAAATGCTTCCTACGTGGTTCCACGTAAAATAGGGGTGATAGAAAACTGACTAACCTTTTCGACATGAACGCCATCCACACGCCTTCTATCTTATATCTTATACTCTGACGATTCATGTCAGAAATTATCTTGTTTACCCTATTATTCCTTTATAATGACGCACACAAAGGATCTACCTTCTTGAAAAAATGGAAGTTAATTCAATCGTCATCGTCACGGGTTGGATTTGAACCTGTTCCATAGTGGTTGATAGGTACAGGCTCTCGATCAAGTTACCAGGGTAGTCATGAAACTTAAAACTGACTACTCATTAATTGAGACTGCAAAAACTTTGGACAAAATTGAGTTTTGAAATTTACATATCCCCAGAAACAGGTTTTGTGGTTTTGATATACACTAATTGATTTTTTATTTTGTAAATTTAGATCTCGCATTTTAATAAAGCTTTCATCTATTTTTGTACGTTATTTTATCTAAAAAGTCGAGTTAAAAAATCTAAAATCATAAGATCCTTGAATTGATGTATTTAATAATGTTTTATTTATCTAATAATAATAGATAAAAAATTCTTTATTTTTGTACAAATTCACCATTTTTAAGAACCGATCTCATTGTAAAAATGGGCACGGTTTTACGCGTATTTTGAACAATGTATCTATTATTTAGATCGCTCATTTTTCTGTGTAGGTTTGAAATAATTGTTGAAAGCCAGGAAATCTCAACGTCAGGAATTGAAAATCAAATGAAAAATCCCAGCTTGTCTGGAGTTTGCTGGTACGTTAAATTGAAACTCTCATACTGTGTATGTGTTTTTGACAAACTGAAATCTAGATAACTGAAATCTGACTGAATTAGATGGTTTGACTGTGGACTGTGTACACATACACAGATAATTCCAGAAACGATTTTTTTTTTAGTTCCCTAAACTATCAGAATAGTTTCCGAACACTCGTTTTTTAGGGAAAAGTACTGAAATAAACAGTTAAAAGAACTAAAGAAAATAGTTTGGCTATGTGAACTAAAATAAACTGTTTTTAAAAAAGTGTTCAGTTCCATACCCCGACCTTTCTGGTAAATTTTGGCAATTTAACTAACAGTAGAGATTTTGTATTAACATCTCCAAAAATCTTCAGAATCCAATTTTTGACTAACAATTTTATTTAAATGACTTTAAAATTTAGTTACAAAAATAATGTCAGACACGATATTTTTTAGTTCGTTCTATCAGAATAGTTCTTGAAAAAACTAAAATAAATAGTTAAAAGAACTAAAAAAGATAACTTGCCTATGTGAACTAAAATAAATCGTTTTTGAAAAAGTGGTCATTAGCATGCCTTGACCCTATTGGCAAAGTTTGAAAATCGAACTAATATTTTAGTTTGAAGCTCAAACTAAAATAAATAGTAAGTAAACTTTTGCCTGAATTTTGGTGAAAGGAACTAAAATTTTGTCCTCCAAAATTATCTGTGTAGATACTCTACTCTGTTTTCTGCGCATTGTGACAATAAAATAATTCAATAAAATATTTTTCTTATCTTTATCATATAGTTAAACGTGATATTATTTTCGGAATCTCCAAAAATCTAAACAAAAAACTTATCAGTTTCAATGTTGACTTTGAGCCAAGACTAAACACTACAGCTCAAAACAAATTATATTTTTATCATAATAGCTTCAAATTTGATAAAATGCGACGCATAAAGTTGGTTATATGTGCAGATGGAAATCTATATCAGGACTTGACCTACACGTTCTGTTTGGATTGAGTGAACTTCCCAGCAACATGTCATGTCAAGGTAAATTATATACGAAAAATATATGTATACATATATGTAGGTATATAGATTAGATATCCATTATTCATAATGTGAACTCAAACTCGGCACTTAATAATGTAGAGGATATCAATTTACTATATCGGCTTGGCAGCTGATTATTATTAGAATTTAATGTTGTTGAACATAGGGCAGGCATATATAACATAACCTAAAACTATGGGAACAAATTTTCAATTTTGCAAAATATTGGGAATTGCATGACTTTGGTGCCACATTATGTGAGAAAAACTTTGGTGATAATTAGCTATGAGATGACACTCTGAAATATATAGGCTAATCTATATATTGTTTTATTTTATTCAAGAATTTACTGGGCCAAAATTGTAGTAGATTGATGAAGCTGCTCTTCGAACAGGAGCTGGAATCGCCAAAATGTGACTATGGGTTACAAAATGACGGTTTTTCACCCTTCAACCCTAAAATTATCAACGTTTAAATTTGATCATTGTAATGTAATCAACGACCCAAATTTAGTTTCAGACGGTAGGTATTCGGTTTTCCTACACAAGGATAATTTTGGAAACGATATTGNCAGACGGTAGGTATTCGGTTTTCCTACACAAGTATAGTTTTGGAAACGATATTTTTTAGTTCGATGAACTGTCAGAATAGTTTTTGAACATAAACTTGTTTTTTAAGGAGAAAACCTAAAATAAATGGTTAAAAGAACTTAAAAAAATAGTATGGATATGTGAACTAAAATAAATTGTTTTTTTAAAACTGATCAGTATCGTGCCCTGACCCTTCTGCAAAAGTTTGAAAATCGAACTAAAAATAATAGTTNTAGACTTTTGCCTGGATTTTGGTGAAAAAACTGATATTTTAGTTTCCTAAATTATCTGAGCAGTTTCCCATTTTTCTAACAATTTTTCATTATTTCTACATTTTTTCTGAAAAATTTTTTCGTTCGTATTCCTCCAGTAACGCAAACGTAACGGCACCCGGTAATTGCGTGAGGCTAACCATTCGGAATTTTTATGCTTATCATATGCATAGAAAAAATCTAAAGAAATCTCTAAAACTCCATTAAAAAAATCTCATTAAAATTCCAAAAACCATTTTTTTTTCAATTGGTTAGCCCCTCGGATGAATGGTCATAAATAAATGCAATAAAATTAAAATATTTGTTGTAAACTAAAATCTGAGGGAACAATCATTTGTAAAATCTGTGTCTTACGGAAGAAAATCCCTAAAAAAGTCTCAAAAAGTCTAAAAAAAATCTCTAAAAGTGAAAGTAATGCGTATGGTCCAAATCAACTTCAAAACACGTTTTAGACTCCTAGGAAGCATTTCTGACCAAAGTTGGTTGTAAGTCTGTCAGTCGGTTGGGCGATCCGTCTATCCGTTTGTCCGTAACTTTTCTATATCTCAAGAAAGAATCTTTTGTTAGTTTTTGGTTCAAATGAAACCATAGTTTGGATTCTCTGGGTTAATTACGCCTAATTTACAAAACTAGTTCTCATAATATTACTGGTCTATAACATGACTAATGGAGACATGGGATGACCAATGGAGAAAGAAAAACCTGTTGAATTATTTAGTGACAAGACTTACAATTTTTCACTTTTATACAGGTAGAAGAAGGTTTGGGTATGTCATGTTAACTTACCTGAAATGAGAAAAAAGAAATTGACATTATTATAAAATGAATTAATCTAAATATGTATTTAAAAAAAATGCCGCATGTAAGTAATTCAATAACAGAGCATATATCCAAGACTTCCAATACTTTCGTTTGTTTTTATGTATAAAAAGTATGTTCGGAATACACGGAATGAGGAAAAAAGAAAATCTATTTATAGAACAATCGATAATGGCATTGTATACACACGCACACAAATACCCCAGCATAAAATACATAATCACAAAGATGGAAAATTTCTTACATTATTATGTCACTTTTTTCATTATTTTCTCTCGAGTCTCGATGGTATTGGGAGACACTTGTTGTGTTTTTGTTATTCTTATACTTTTAATCCTATTTCAATTTCAAGCTTTATTACAGTTTCAGTAGTGGCGCCAAAGTGGAAATTTTTCCGTTGGAATTTTTTCCTGATAGTGGAATAGTTTCCAAAAATATTGTTTTCATAATTTATTTTTGCTTTATTTTATTTGGGGATATTGTGTTTATTGAAACTAAACAATGGAAATTTTGTCGAAGAATGGGAATCGAAATATTTTCTACAAGATTTTGTAAATTGAACTCCAGTAGATTCAAAATTAGGTCAACGTACATTAGGCCAACTATACATTAGACCAACAGAGAAAAGTACCAAAAGTCAATGCTCAACAATCAATAAAAAATTCGAATAATGTGGTAAATTTGATTATTTTTGAAATTTTAGAAAATATTCGTTTCCTCGAACACGTTTGCCTGAAGCTCGTTTGCCCTAAGCTCGTTTCCCCGAATGGTACGTTTTCCCGAAACTCATTTGCTGGAATGGTATACGTTTGGGGGGTCTAGCAAAATTTTAAAAGAACCAGGCCGATACAGCTTCATGACTTTAACTTCAATATTTTTTTTATGCCTCCGCTCTTAACGTCGCTCCGGCTAATAAGGGCTGCCATAAGGAGGGCCGTACTCATTATTGATGACGTTACGCCGTTTTATTATAAAAATTAATCATTTTTGGTATGAAAATAAAAATTGGTGAGCATAACATGGGTACCAATTAATAATCTTGGCCAAAATTTCAAAAGATTTTATTCATAAATGTGTGATTGATAGTTTTTATCGATAAAATGACGAACATTTGTATGGAAGCCCGCAGAAGCCGTTGTTCAATTGGGCTCTCATATAAATGGATCGCGTATTCTTATCAAATGAATGCCTTCTACAAAATTTCAGATCGATCGGACAAACCGTCNACGGATCGTGGGATCACCCAACCGACTAACAGACGTCCAACCAATTTTGGTCGGAAATGACTCCTCAAAACGTGTTTGAAAGTTGAATAAGGCGATTTTCATTTTTGGACCAAATGCATGACTTTAACTTTCAGTTAAAGTAAAAATATAATTTATAAATTTAAAAACAAAAATTACAATTTTTAAAATCCCAAAACATCCAGGGGTACTATTGGGACCAAAATACAAGTTTTCGGAGGGTTTAGGTTTCCTAATCGACGTTTGAAATTTCGTCATGCAAAATTCGTCCACCTTAATTCACAATCTACAAACTGATAAACCGACATAAAGACATCTACACAATTTTGATCGTAAACGATTTCTGGAGGTCCAAAACGTATTTTAAAAGTGAATTGGGTTATCTCGATTTTTTGACCAATTACTATTACATGCAACTTTTTTTATGAAAAGTTGAAGCTAAATAAAGTTCTTAAAAAGCTTTCCTTCATGATCTTGTTTGCCACAACTTAGCTACCAAACTAGTTTGGTAGCCGATGAACCAGTTTTTGTCATTTTGACCACTTTTTACCAGGTCATATTTTTAATATGATGTCAAATTTGGATTCAGCATCTCAAAAAACTCAGATGTCAATTTTTATGGTCCTAATCTACCTAGTTCAAGATTTTTCAGTTTTCCGAGTTTTCATGCAAAATATTCTGGGAGCCTAACGGTCAATTTGAAAAATCTCAAGAACTAATGGTTCGATAAAGGAGCTCAAAATGTTCATAAATAAAATGTTTGCAAGTTCTAAGAACATTTCAAGAGGATCAGATTAACAGGAGCTATTGAGGTTTATCAGTTTCCTCACAGCAAACATAACTTGATCGGCTCAATGGACTGGTAACTCATTACGATGAACATGAAAGTTGTGGTGGTTTGGAATCCACTATAAGCTGTAAGGCCACACACTTAAAAAAATATCCCGAGATTCGGGGAAAAGACCCGATTTTTCATCTGCTGAGTATTCGGGTCTGATTTCTCCCGAGTTTCGGTTTATTTTTCCCAAATATCAGGAAAAATACCCGAAATTCGGGTAAAATCGACCCGAATAATCAGCAGATGAAAAATCGGGTCTTTTTTCCTGAATCTCGGGATATTTTTTTAAGTGTGCAGTAATACCTAGAAAGTTCTCTCAAATATGAGGCCTCGCCTGGTCTCTCTAGGAAACTATTTGCCTTATTATTATATTATTATTATTATTATGCGGGTAGTATGTTAGCAGTACGCCTTTTTGGCTATGGCAATGAAGTGACCAAAACTAGCCAGACAACAGATAAGACCTGATTTCATGATATTTTTTTATTTCATATTTTAAACGCACCATTCCTTTTGAAGTTGTCTGAAGAAGTTGATGTGTCAAAAAAGGAAAAGGAGCAGCCAAAAATACAATGTCTCTTTTATCTATATGTGTATGAAATTATCAAAAATATTGCTCATAAAATAAGAAAACAAATTTCGCTGCTCAGAAAATAACATCGAATTTTTCCGAGAAGTGTTTTACGTCGAATATTTAATCAACAACAAGTAAAAAAAATTGTTATTTTTACTGCTGACTTCAAAAATATTTGTTTTGAAGAAAAAATTAAAAATATTTATATTCGTTTTAGTATACATTTAGGTGCGAATTTCTTTGTCTTGTCAGGCACTTCAGATTTATTAAAATTATTTTAAATCAGAATTTCATTCAATTCTGATCGCTGGACAGGACCACTGTCATTCCAAACAGCTTTCTTTAAAATCTATCAAGTTGAGAAAAAGTGGTAGCAAAAAATTAGCAGACATTGAAGAGTTGTTCTCTTAAGTATTCTTCTTTATTCTTCTCATCACATGTATGGATAGAAAAGAAAACGTAGGAAAACAAAAAGTAAATTGAAAACCTTTTTTTGATTGTATATTTTGTGATAGGAGCTAGAGAAAGAACGTGGATGCAAATTTTGAAGAGGATCTGAAAAGTATTTGCAGAGTTATCCAAGAAAATCTAGTAATTGGTTGGAAGCACAAGGAACGGACAATAATATCTCAAAATCAGCTTAGGAACTGATCTCAGGCACTTACCAAAAGCTTATATTCCAAATTTGAGCTCATTCCGTTCACTAACTAGCACTCAAGAGTTCTAGAAATTCCTGGTACATAGGAGCCCTTAGATCCCTATGATCCAGGGTCAAACTTTTTTAAGAACTATTCTTGGATACTTACCATAAGATTATGTCCCAAATTTGAGCTCATTCCGATCATTCTAACTCAAAATTTCTGGGAAATTTCAGTGAGTTTGTGCCCCCAGACCCCATGGTTCGATGGCCCATTAAAAAACTCGTCTTTACATTTGTCACCCTCACACAAAATTTCAGCCAAATCGGTTCAGAATTACGTGAGTTATCGAGGACGCAGACAGATACTTACAGAGAAGATACAAAAGGACAGATTTTTTCGGATTTTTCACATTTCAGACCATTTTGAACAACTTTTTCCGAGGAACCAATATTTTTACGGAAGGTACATACATACATAAGCTTTTATTTCTTTCTATACATATGATGAGATTCTGTGTTAGGAAACCCATATTAAATTTTCTTTTCTAAAAATTAGGAGTTGAGCGAGCAGTATTATCAGTTTAGTATTGACAGCAGTCTTCTGATTAGTTATAACCCATCATCCTGAAATTAGTTTTATAACCCATCAAACCGAGACTCAGTCCAAATTACCTGAATTTTCAACATGCAGCTGAATATTTGGTTCAAAGCTCAGGTGAAAATGTTGAACTTGAATGCTCATGCTGGCCAAATGGACAAAAGTTCTAGTCATTTTGAAAATTGATTAATTTTGCTAAATTTCAGTTACAAAAATATTAAAAATTGAGTCAGTATTAAGTCGCTATTTTAATTTAAGAAAATTAACTTGAAATTTTTCAGACCAAATTCGACCTGACTATTTTTTAGAATATTTTTTTTGTGTAAAGCATTTTCAAATCAATATGGTTCAAAATTTTAAAAACTAATTCCAGTCCGTTATATTT
>JXPH01003685.1:6171-17381 GCA_001014845.1 Mochlonyx cinctipes | reverse complement strand
TTTTTTTTTTTTTTTTTTTTTTTTCTTAAAAAACAAGTTCCTGTTCAAGACCTATTCTGATAGTTTAACGAACTAAAAACTATCGTTTTTGAAGTTTCCTTTCAGTTTTATATTCATAAAATAGTAATAGTTTCTAGAAAAAATAACGACTTACTATTTTCAGCACAAGGTTGAAAATCCACAAGTTCACTATTGGCAAACTTAATTACCGAAACACAAATTATAGCGACTAAGTACTTCATTTTGAAGTTAACTCTTCAACTTACGACAGACGAATGGAATCGAACAAATTAATTTGATACAAATAATTGAGAAAAATTGATAAGAAATCATCATTACTTAAAATTTAAATTAAATATTTAAAGCTAATCTGTAAATTTGTTTATTTTTGTCTGGAAGACATAAAAGAGAGCTCTTGATAGCACATATTTGTTGACATTGTGTACAGGGTGTTAACCCCTTTTCTAGATTTGCATGCAATGCGGTTGGGCACGTTTGCAAAATTTAGATAGTAAAAACGTAGGACACCACAAAGTAGATTATGTAGCTTTTCATTCAAATTTTGTGATAGGAACTGGATTTAGACTTCTGCAAAGAAGATATGTGCTAATTTTTGAGAGGATTGGAAAAGTATTTAGAGAGTTATCCAAGAAATTCTGGTAATTGGAAGCACCAGGAATGGATAATAATATCCCTATTTTCGCATTCAAACTGTTCTTGGGCACTTGCCATAAGCTTATATGCTAAATTTGAGCTCATTCTGATCACAATACAACTCCAGAATTCTGGAAGTGGCAACCTTTTTTAGAACTGTTCTTGAATACTTTCCACAATATTATATGCCGAATTTGAGCTCGTTCCGATCATTAGAAGTCAGGATTTCTGAAAAATTCTGCCCCTATCTCCTGATCCTGTGGTCCGATTTAGCTCATCTACGAACTTGACCTTACTTTTAACAAAAAAGCATCCATACGGAATTTCATCAAAATTGTTTTAGATTTACGTGAGTTATCGTCCTTGGACACATACATAGATATCGTACAGACATACACAGATAGTTTCAGGAACGATAGTTTTTAGTTCGTTGAACTATCAGAATAGTTATTGAGCATGAACTCGTTTTTAAGTGAACAAAATAAAATAGTCTGGATATCTGAGCTAAAATGGTTTAGTTTTGCTACACCTTGTTTTACAATAAATTTGGTGATGTGTTGGATAGTTCTGATCGAGATAATGACGCTAGATGTTAGTATGAACTTTAAAATATAGTAACAGTACCACTTAGAAGATACTTGAAGTTCTTTGAGATATAATAAACATCAACACAGATAATTTCAGGAACGATTGTTTTTGATTTGTTAAACTACCAAAATGTTTCTTGAACACGAACTCCGTTTTTAAGAAAAAGAACTAAAATAAATAGTCAAAAGAACTAAAAAAATTAGTTTGGCTATATGAACTAAAATAAATGATTATTGATCATTTCTGTACTCGACTTGTATCTGTAGATAGCAGAATTAAATTTTTCATCCGATATTCTATACTGTTAGCTCAATGGATTGTGCAAGGTAGATAAAATAGTTTAAATTGAGGTAAATCTTTTGCCAATCACCATTTACAATAGAGATCCGGACTTACTGACTCATCAACCTGCTTATGTCGCATGTCTTGGCGACAGCAGAATAGAAATTTGTATTATGCTGTCATAACGTAAAAAAATTGCTAAAGTAAAGTTATGTTGAAATCTGGGTACAGTCACCAAATCCTCTATCATAACAGAAGATTTTGTCACATCATGTCATAGTAACGTAATTTTGTTACGTAAGCACGACATAATATTCTGCAGTCAAATTTATTTTTCAGAGTGTATACCATATCAAAACTCAGAAGTTGATTAAAACTTATAAACAGCACAGAAAATTTGAGAAACGATAATTTTTAGTTCGTTAAACTATCAGAATAGTTCTTGGAAAACTAAAATAAATAGTTACAAAAACTAAAAAAAATAGTTCGGCTATGTGAACTAAAATAAATCGTTTTTGTAACAATTCTTCTGCGTGCCCTGAACCATCTGACAAATTTTCAAATTTTAACTAAAAATAAAAGTTCGAAGCTTGAACTAACATTAATATAGTGGGTAGATATTTGGCTGAATTTCGGTGAAAAGAACTAAAATTTTAGTTTCCAGAATTATTTGTGAGAGAGAACAAATTTATTTTAGTTTTGCTACACTTTGTTTTAGCTATTTCACTAGCCATCCCTATCTATTTATAGTTTAATCGGAAAGTTAGAATCGAGATAAAGACGCTTGATGTTAGTATGAACTTTAAAATATAGTCAAATTACAAAATAGCTGTCTTTTAAGAGTTGATACTGATAGTTTTGACTAAGATACAGATGCTTGATGCTACAGCAAATTTTAAACAATAGTAAAAGCCATACTAGTTTGATACTTGAGGTAAAATATTTGACAAACCATTTAGCTAGTAGATTTCTCATGTTAATTATTGTTGCTTAAATTATTGTACAGTAGTAGGTCAAGTTATGTTTTGCTACACCTTATTTTGGTGGTTATGATAGCTTTTGCATGTTTTTAAGAGTTGATTCTGATACTTTGAATCAAAATTAAAACACTTGATGTTGTCATATCGTTCAAACGTACTCCATAATCCTAGGGGTGAAGATTTAATTTGTTTTATAAGCAATGATATGTAAAATAGGAAATTAAATAATGAAATAATTATAGAGGTAAGTATATCTCAGTTTTATCTTTTTAATTAATTTTATTTTCAATCGCTTGTTGTTAAATTCATAATATATGTACGTTGCAATGTATGCATGAATAAGAATTGAGTAATAAATAATTAAAATTCAGTTGAAAAATATAATTATAAAAAAGTACGAACTGATTGTCATGGACTTGCAAACTTAAAATAATATATAGAATAATACTCTTTGGTGATATATGAAAATATCTATTACTTAAACAATACATAAGGTTGTATCTTTGCACAGGGATATTTGAGCTTCTTGCAGAATTCTAAGTCGAGGACCAAGTGGAACTCCTAGTTTTTGAAGGCGTTCTTCTCCTAAATACGGTAGTTCGATCATCCCGACTCTTTCACTTTCAAAAAGTGGCGCGTATTTCTGGAATTAATTTTCTTTTATTTCTCATTTTATTATTTTAACTATCCAATAATTACCTCATAACCTAGTTTCTTTAGAAAAAGCCGCATCAGCGGAGGGTCTTCACCGAAAAACTTTGTCAGTTTCTTAACTCTTTTAGGGTTTGTCAGATTCATTGGATCTGAAGCAGTTGCACTGACGATATTTCCCATAGATTTGCTATGTGGAATATGTTGAGCTTGTGATCGTAGCATTGCAAGATCATTCCTAAGCCCATCTAGTTCTTGAGATACTATATGCTGTGACCTCATCTCGGATGATAAATGAGCGACACTTCGTGCCAAAGTAACGACATGGGATTCGAGTCTTTGGAACCGTTTATTGATTCCTTTAATATCCCTAACTTTTCGTCTATCTTCTGATCTTCTACGATCTCGGATAGGACGACCACTAACAGAGCTAGATGGTAGGGAAGATAAGCTTCCATTTCGACGCCTTCTACTGCTCCTTGTTGAAATCTCGTTGTGGTTACCGCGAGTGCCCAACATTTTCAATACTTCACTGTACATATTTTCAAGTCCTTCTAATTGAGTTCGGATTTGGCGCAAACCTTGTGTTTCAGTTTCTGAATCGCTGACTGATTGTCCTCCCCAAGGTCCTCCGAGCAATGATTCCAAGTCAAGTGATCTTGTTGTATTTGTTACGGATGTTCCGTCAATGTCGAGGCCAAAAACTGAAATAAAGTGATTAATTCAAAGTTATAATTGTGGACTAACAAAAAATACTTACGATGCTTCTTCATCATCGTCTGTTCATGCTTTTTTCCACCTGTTAATTTGAGGTTCTGCATATAGTTCTGTATCGAATTACTTGGCCACCCTTTCGACGGTCCAATAGGTTGAGGATTTTTACTTGCACGGTTATAAGTATCGGTTCCATACTCTTCTTTCTTAATTTTTGCATTCACGCTACTGTGATTGTTATTATTGTTGTAGGCAACACTTCCGTCTGGGGATAGTGGTGGAAGGGGAGGTGACATCGAGGAAACACTGTCTGACATTGTGCTCTCTGGACGGATGGTAATGTTCTCTAGCCCTGGTTCTAAAATGTTTCTGAGCTCGGCATCCACTACATCGATCTGGAAATATAAAAGTTAAAATTTCTTGAATGATTTTTTTAAAAATATTTTGCTCACCCATTCCGTTTCATTCTTTCCACTCTTCTGTCCCTTCGGTCCTTCCGCATTTGACATTGACGAATTTCCACCTTTCCTCCCACTAGAATAAGTAGCGCTTCCCCTTCCCGAATCAACATTTGAGCTCAGAATGCCTCCTTTATCATTATCAGAGCTCGGGTTGGAGCCCGAAGTGACGTGTCGTTGCTCATTATCATTTTCGACTTTAGGAACATTGTTGCTGACTCCATTCTGAACATTTTCGGCTGGACTCATTTGAACAGGGGCGTATTGCAAGTGCATCATGTTCGATTTTTGCTGTAAAACATTTGCCCTTTTCTCCTCTTGCGCCTTTTTCAAATCTTGCACATTTATTTGAGACTGATTTTGATGTTGGTTCGAGTTGTGGTAGAATTGGTTCTGTATGTTGACGTTTCTCAACATTTGCGCTTGCATCTGCATAGGGTGCTGAGGACCATTTTGTTGCGGTGGCATGTTTTGCTGAGGTTGGGATTGCATTAAGAGATGCTGATGCTGAGAGTGTTGGTGTGGAGGAAGCTGGTGATGATGCTGATGCGCTTGAGGAATGTTTGATACTCTTTGCATTGGGGTCTTAAAACTGGCGTCATTGTCATCCATTGTTGTTCCATAGTCACTTAAATCTCTCTAAAAATAATAAAAGAAGTTATAAAAGTGATTTATTTTAAGTTAAGGAATTATGTACCTTTGGTGTATGCTGCTCATAGACAGGCATATGCAGGTGTGGCTGAGAAATTGATTTTTGTTGCCTCAAACCATTGTTCGCATTATTATCGTTATTGTAAGTGTCCGATTGTTCTGGATATTTCTTGTGATAGTAAAGAGGGGAATCGACAGGAGTTCTAACATTCCAAATGTTCGAATTTGATTGCGATTGATTTAAATTTTGAGTATTTCGCAAGCCTCCAGACATGTACGTAATTCGATCCTCCTCTTTATTGTATTGCTGATTCATGACAGAAACATTGTTCAATTCGTCACAATTATCGTTGGATTCTTTTTTGAATTTGGACGATATCAAATCTCGTAAGGTGTGATAAGTTTTAGTCACAGACTTTTTAACAGTTTCCTTCTCTTTTAAACTGCTGTCTCGTTCTGCTAGAGCGGTCACGTCTTCAGGAAGGCGTACGGTGTTTCGTGGGATAGTTCCGGTAATCGTTGAATGAATCGCTTCCAGATGAGATTGATTCTAGAAAAGAAGATTTAAACATTAATTTATTAATTAAAATTTCTTCAACCCTGAAATCCCTGGAAATTTTCCTGGTAAAAACTAATATGGCACAGTTTTAGGTATTTATAAATATGTTGGGCTAATAAGGAGTTAAAAAGATGTTGTATAGATTATACTAAACTCATAGTATTTTTCTTTACAAGGTTTGGCATGTCGTCAAAATTCAGGACAATATTTAAATACACATACTTGGGTACCATAATTAAACCAGGATTTATTTTTATCCAATTTAATAAGTTAGAAATATTATGTATAAAGTAAATTAGGATAGGTATTTCCTTAAGAATTTTAATCTTACAAGATTTCCAATGTATTCTTATTCTAAATTAAAAAAAACTGGTGCATAGAGTGTCCCAAAAGTGATGGGCCCCATAATGGTGCACAAGTCCTATTTAAGAGGATCTAAGCTTTTCTACAGGGTGAGGTGTAGAATTGTTTTGAGGACGATTCTCCACTTTCCAGCTACTTCCAATTTTTTCAACTTCTATCGTTTTTTATCTCTAAATTTTGCTTTTTTATGTACGTAAAGCTTCTTTCCAAGGTCTTGAAGAAAGGATAATTCTTTGCCACTCAGACTTAATCTCCTTCTTTCCACTTTTCTCTATATCTTTTATAATCTAAGTTGGCTTTACGTCCACTATTTCACCATCTGTTTCCAGCACGGCATGGCAATTTTATCAGTTTTTAAACCGTTCCTTTGACTCAACCAATTTTGTTCAGAACTGTTAGACATAAGGCTTATAGTACTGCCATGAAAGTAAGGATACTGATGATGAGCAACTGCATAGGTGATGGGAACACTTTATCGCAGTTTTTAATACCGATGCTGAGCAGGTCTTGAACAATCAGTAAAATCCAGCTTCAGCACCCGTCACCATCAGTACGCGGATTCACACAGATAATTTCAGAAACAATATTTTTTAGTTCGTTGAACTATCAGAATAGTTCTTGCTCACAAGCTCGTTGTTTAGTGAAAAAAACTAAAATAAATAGTTAAAAGAACTAGAGAAAATAGTTTGACTATGTGAACTAAAATAAATTGATTAGGAAAAACTGGTCAGTTGCACGCCCTGATCATTCTGGCAAAGTTTGAAAATTGAACTATAAATAATAGTTCGAAGCTCGAACTAAAATTAATAGTGGGTAGACTTTTGTATGAATTTTCGTGAAAAGAACTAAAATTTTAGTTTCCTGAATTCTCTGTGCATGTCGAGACACCCAGTAGAGCGGAGGTCAAAGAAGCATTATCTTCTTTGAAAAACGATAAAGCTCCTGGCGTTGATGGTTCCTCTAGAAATCCTCAAAACTGACATAGACCTATCACCTGACATTCTCTATTCATTTTAATGCAAAGCTTGGGACACTACTATATTTTCAAGTGACTTGAAATAGGACTTAATAGCGAAGATCTCAAAGAAGTGACTCAATTGGCGACAATTATTTTGAGAAGAATCAACGCACCGCATGCTGCAACGTCAAGCAGAAAACTGCCAGGCTTTCTGTAGCACGTCTCCTGGGTCGCTAAAATAAATACGAGTGTACCGAGTGGACCCGATCACTGTACGTAGTTTTCGTCGACTTCCAGAAAATCTTTGATCTGCTAAACCAGGAAAAGGTCTAATGGAACCGGATCAGTAGTAAAAGAAGCTTTGGAGTTCTACCCTCGGGAGCTCGTTGCAGAGGCTGACCACGCCAAAATTGGCGCCGTTTCGTTACATCAGAGTTGGGTGTGCGCAATGATCTAGAACTAGAGAAAATACAGTTTTTCAATTTCCCTGGCACACAAAATACCTAAAAATGTAGCGGCACATATTTTTAAATTTTTTTTTCCTGAAATACTTCTTCTCAAATTAAGCTGCTTGGAATATTCTTTTTAAACTTAATTACCCAAGCTTGTGTTTGTTTTGGTGGCAATTCTGGTCCCACCGAAGCAATTGATGACCTGTTTAGCAGTTGCATTCCGCTGTTTCTCGAATCTTGCATTAGCGGAATTTTCGATGCGTTTTTATTTGAAGACAATATAAGCTCTCTTTCAATCTGTTGAAAAAACAACGAAAAAAAGTTAAAATAAATAAAAAGATAAATTAAATTAAATGAAATTAAATTCGTACACCTCTGTGTTTTAATTTTTCTTCTACTTAATTGCAAGTTAAACACAAGAAAAATTCAAAATATATTGTTTTAATAGCTCAAATTCACAGTATTATGTTACTCTGAATTATATATTGTATGAAAGTATTTACTTTCATAAGCATAATGCTGTGAAAATAATTGTGAATTCAGACTTTATTACAACAATAATCCCAAAAAATATGATGTCTACAATTAAAATTATTGTAATTCATCACTTTCATATGCACAATAATTTGGATTGCTCAATTTTTACTTACGGGAAATTTGGACGAATGCGTTCTAAGTGCCGGGTTGATGTTGTGAATTGAATTTGGCTCGATGATTGCGGATCCAGGGATCGAAGGATCGCTGTGGATGTTGGAAGCCCCGGTTGGCTGGGGAGGCATTCTGTACGGTGGATTCATAGGTTCTTTTGCACAATGTTAATATTATTCATTATAGTCGTTGCACACTGTAATTAATAATTGAAGGAAATTCATTTTATACCATATATTCGAAGTTGTTTCATTTTGCTAAAGTATTAATTTATGGGGTGAGCCGTACTCGAATTTTTGGGGGAGTGGCTGAAAACCCCTAGTGGTAACTACGAAGATAAACCAGATATTTTTAAATAAAAATAAGGCATGATTGTTGAAAAGTTATAGTTACAAATAAACTTTAAAAAATCTCTGGTTTAAAAACATAAGCTTTTTTCCATCATAAAAGCTCAAATATAATTTACACGTAAAAATAGTGTATGACAATTTTGAACAACATTTTTTTTTCAAAATAATCAAAGGTATTTGAGTTATTGAAAAAAAAACGTTGTTTTAGCGAAATAGCCAACTTTCAAAGCCATTCTGCAAGAATATACAAAATTCGGGTATGTCGTTCAACAATTTTTCGCTTATTTTTGATGCCTAAAACAGTCCTCAATTACAACCCATTTAGAGGTGGTAAAGTCACCAATAGTTTTTACTTTGTTTGTTGAATATAAATCATTTTTCTACATTGCTATAATCAATCATTTTCCATACTGAACAGCATAAGCTGTTAAGTAATATATGCACAAAGTCAAGCTTCAAGCTAGCATAGTTTACAGAGATGTGCCAGCTCTGTGAAGATACCAGGAACTGTTGGTTTCAATTAAAATTATGTGTAAGCAAACTTTATTTTAAGTATGGTGCTTAGAATTAACCAATGGTTAATAACCAATGGTTAATAACCATATACTTAATGGTGAGTCCATGTACTGTCCAATTCTAGAGTTGATGTGTCCATTAGGGTAGAGCGGCTTTGTATTTAGAATTTTCACACGTGGACATTGAAAAACAAAAGGGTCTAAGAAAATCAAGCATAAGAACTATATAAAATCACAGATAATTTTAGCTCATTTCTCCGAAATCCAGCCTAAAGTCTACCCACTATAATTTTTAGTTCGAGAGCTTTGAACTATTAGTTTTCGTTTGATTTCCAAATTTTGCCATAAGGGTCAAGGCATGGAACTGAACACTTTTTCAGAAACCATTTATTTTAGTTGACGTAGCCAAACTAATTTTTTTAGTTCTTTTAACTGTTTATTTTAGTTCTTTTGCCTAAAAAACGAGATTGTGTTCAAATACTATTAGATAGTTTATCGAAGTAAAAAATATGGGACAGAGATATACCACATATGGCCGAAGCCCGTTTGGCCGAACCAAACGAAGTCGAGTCCATAAGGTAGAATTTTTCTAATTTGGACATTAGGCCGAATCATAAAATAAATATTTGGGACATTTGGCCGAAATAAAAAAAATAAATTCATAACCTATTTTTAAATACTACCCACATAATGCACCCTTCTTTTAAAGAATTTTTTCAGTGATTGCGATACAGAAAAATTAATATTATTGCTCACATTGCACCCTTTTTTTTCTTAAATTGATTATGAATTTTAGTAAAAAAACCCTACATAATGCACTCTTTTTTTCAAAGACCTTTTCGTAGTCAATTTTTTTCTATTTCGTCCAAATGTCGCATATTTTTTCCTATTTCGGCCAAATGTCGTCGCAAATGTCCCAAGATTTTTTTAAAATATTCGGTCAAGTTTCCAAATAACTTTTTTAGGTTTGGCCAAATGAGATTCATCCATATGGCATTCCGCCAAACGGCCTTCGGGCATATGGCATTCCCAAGTGTAACAAAATAAAAAATATCGTTTCTGGAATTATTTGTACCTAATAGTTGAATTGCATCAATAAAATTTAGTTTCATAATTTATGATTGGAAAAGCGTGAAAAACTGTTATGCGAGCCTTCTAAAACTTCCCCATTTTGTCATTTTTTTTTCATGAAAAATAAAACTTTTGACGCTAATATGTATATTCAACACAATATAGCTGAACTTGGATTATCTCAAGTTGTTGAAGGCAAACAATAAAGTCATCCACCCAGATGGCTCAGTGTGAAAGGTGTCTTGCTTGCGTACTGAAGTATCTCGTTTGTAGTCCTTGAAACCTGAAGTCCGGAAACTTTTGTATGGAATTTTTCATATGAAATTTTTGGCAAAACTGTCGTATATTTAAAGTGAGTCAAAAACGAAATGATAAGGTAGACGGTCTTCGGGCTTGATGCTGTCGTTCGGGCAGGCTGGAACTGATATATATGCAAAATAAAATTGGTAATATAATCTGGATGAGGATAGTTAGAGCTCTCGGCTAACGCATATGCCTCTTCCAGATACTAAAATGGATTATGTGAGGAGGTGGCCAAATGTGGCTCAGGATCAAATTAAAAATGCTTTCCTAAATTTGGCGTAATTATAAAAATCATTACGAACTGAAACATAGTTAATAATATGCTTCGTTTGATTCACCATCAGTACTAATGTTGCATAATACTTCAGGTTTCATGGACTGTTGCATAAATCAAGCCAACACAGGTAATTTCAGAAACGAACGATAAACTATCAGAATAGTTTTTGAACACAAACTCATTTTTTAGGGAAAAAACCTAAAATAAATAGTTTATACAATTAAAAAAATAGTTTCGGTTTCAGTTTTGAAAAAGTTGTCAGTTGCATGCCCGGTCAGGGTCACTTCTAGAAAAGTTTTAAAATCAAACTAAAAATAATAGTTCGAAGCTCGACCTAATATTAATATTTGGTAGAAGGTAGACTTTTGCAAAGATTTTGGTGAAAAGAACTAAAAGTTCAGGTTGCAGAATTATCTGTGAAGTTAAAGTTTGGACGACCGGGTGGTTGAGTGGTTAGCACGCTAGCCTCACATCCACTAGGTTCTGGGTTCGATTCCCGGTTCAACCTGCTGTGTTTTATTTAATTAGATTGTTGATTTTCAGTTTGTGAGAAATCTGAATTGTCGATATTTCTATAAATAGAACACAGTACAGTCAGTCTGTGAAATATGCATACACCTACTACCATCTACAATTATATAACCTATGATTGTGTTGGTATATGTGTGTATGTCAGGTTAGTCAGTTTCCTTGCAATAAAAACTGAACATGATTTGATGGGCTCAATGAGCTGGTA
>JXPH01003669.1:4496-14863 GCA_001014845.1 Mochlonyx cinctipes | reverse complement strand
CCTTGGAAAGGAACTCGTTCCAGAGGCAGACCACGCCAAATTTGGCGCCGTTCCGTTAAGATTTCCGTCAGATTTGGGTGTACGCAATGATGAATGGGGTGACATTATAGACAGACATTATATTACGAGCTCCAGAATAAACCATATTTTTTAAACTTTTTCTTTCACATTTTTGTAAGCAAAATTAGAAAAATATAGCTACCTATAATTGAAAAATTAAAAAAGATTTAAGAAAAGGATTCTGATCCGAAAACTTCGTAAGATAAACCATTCTTCTCCAATTCAATTCCTCTTGGTTGCTGAGTCTTAGATATTAGCAATTAAATATTTTTGCAAACTACACAAGATTATTATTATTATTCTTATTTATTATAAGATTAAAATTTAATTTAATTTAAAATCTTGATTTTGTATGACAGCTGACCTCAGTACCTGTCAATTGATACCATACATAAGCTTAGGGATCAGAGATAATGGACTTAAAGCACCAAAAATGTTATTAACCCATAATTAACCCATGATTAACCCATAGATATAGTACTAGAGATATGAAAGGAACTGTCAAAATCGAACTAAAAATTAATCCGACATATATTGTACTTGGACTAACCACTAGCCTAATCATTTCTCAAAAACATTGTCAAAGACACTAATTATAATTACATTTTATTACATTTTTGCTTTTTTCATTTTTCCGAATCACCATATTTTCATTGGCAAATTACCCGATTTTCTAGCACATCGCTAAAATAATAAATTAATCAATTCCTATATGCCTCGTATGCAGCTGTTTCAATCCAATGAGAACAAGATACTTGCCCACTCAACCCATTTTCAGAAGATAGTTCAACAATCCTGTTATCTCATCGGTCTTAGTAGAAAGCGCGCACCTGCCCCTCTACCATGTTAACCACAAATAAACGTTCGGATTAACGAAATTTAACTCACCCTTGTGTTCCTCTAGCCAAATATTGTAGCCTGGATCTAAAATCCTTCAATTTGGCTGCATCTTCCGGGAACGTTAAATAGTCTGGAGCTTGTTTTCCTAAACAATGTAGCGAGTACAACAAGCATTCAGCGTGAGAAAAATGAAACGATGGTGTTTCGTTCATGTCCGCGTCCAATGGTGGTAGTGGCATGAATTCCTACAATCAAAATTGGTTAGTTTCATTTAAATCATCAATTTAGATTAGATTTACCAATAAAACATTGTAAATAGCGTCAACAGTTTGCGTTGCCTTATCCAAAACTCCACAGAAACCGCACATTTCTGCAAAAACTTTTAGAAGACGAAGTTGCGTTTGATTTTGATCCTCAGCTGCCGCAATCAAGTTCCAAACGTTTAAAGGAAGCAATTTTTCGCACATAAACTTTACAAATTGTGTTGATTCGACTTGGGTCTGGAGAAAATTTATTTTATTTACATATTAGATACGATTTAAAGAATAGAACATACCGAAAAATATGGCATTGCTTCATTAGCACATTGAATAAACCTCTCGACAGTCTCATCTTCTGCTGCAAGTGTTCCCAAATCTGCATCCAATTCTGCTTGCTCCGTTGCAATGGCGACGAGCTCCTGATGTCCGGTGACCGTTTTGCTCAGTTTAGTTTGGTTTAAAATAGACATACATAGATGAAATTCATCTGCAGTCACATCCTGTTCCAGAAAAACATTAATATCCAGGAATAGTTTAATATACGGTTAAATTGATTTACCAATAAAATTTTCTTGATTTCCACAATGATAAAATCCTCAATTTCCTTTGTAATGATTTCGGGTCCCAACTTGATGAACTTGTTTAGCAAAAATGTAAAATTTCTGAACCTTGTAGTTTCATCTCCAGAGATAATTTGGCTAAAAATGCCGGTTAAAGTTCCCATTGTGTCGAACTGGTAAAAATGGGATAAAAAATATAGTAAAAACATTAAAAACCATTAGAAAAAAACATACCTTTGCCAATGTTTGTAGAGATAAATGAACTTGTTGTAGTTCCGTGGTGTCTTCTGTAACCAAAAGTTGTGCCAAAATGTCCCCAATCCTTGGGGTGTGCTCTTTTGTCTCCTTACATAAGTTTGGAAGATCCTTGATGGCTTGCTTTCGAATCTAAACAGTTAAAAATCCCAATAAGAACACTTTTTAAAATCAATCATCCTCTGTTTATACCTGTGAATCTTCATCTTCACAAAGATCTAACTGCCGATCGATTGCCAAATCGCTTAGAGAAGGGAAGTGCTTGAAAAACTTTCCGATGAATTGTGAGGCCAATCTTTTTTCCTTAGTCGAGCCTTTTACCGCATCCAATATTTCCTTGTATTCCTTTTCATGCTGTGAATTTTATTTTATTTATTTATTAATAAAGCGTCACATTTAACTTCTTATTTACAATAGATAACTTCAAATAAAAACACTAAGGATTAGAGTATTTGTATTTGGATTATATGTGTATCAGACCTCTCAACCCAACAATTCCAGAGTAAGGCAACAGCACTCGAGATTCGAATACAGTTACTCCACTGTGCAATTGTGGGCAGATCATACGAGTTGGTAAATAAGGTCTTCTTAAATACCGTAGTACTTAAAGCTATTTCTGAGTACCTATGTACTCAAATATGTTAAAAATCGTTTTGGTTGGGAAGCTCAGGTTTTTGGATAGATTTGGATTGGAACTTCAGGTTATCACATTTCACGGTATCATTATCAGGTTTTGTAGTCATTCAATCTACGAGCAAGTTATTAACAATACTAATAGAGGGGGTGAGTTCTCAGACAACACAATCAGACATCATCTAATGAGGCGCAAAAAACTTTCCAGCGATCGTTTACAGGGTTCAGGTTGAGCATTCCAGACGCTATGCACTAGTAACATAATTACTATTATG
Organism: Mochlonyx cinctipes; assembly: GCA_001014845.1. NCBI lineage: Eukaryota > Metazoa > Arthropoda > Insecta > Diptera > Chaoboridae > Mochlonyx > Mochlonyx cinctipes. The sequence continues at coordinate 11,980 of JXPH01003669.1, read as the reverse complement.
AACGAGATTATAAAGCAGAACTGAACCTTGGTGGTGGAGTTAGTTGTTCTAAGATATTAAGTTTAAGTTTATTTATTCAACAAAATTACACTGCACCCGCAGATTTCTCTTTAAAATTGTGGCATTGGAAGTTACAGTTTTGATATTAAGATACAATTTGGAACGATTAGATAACTTAAAATTAAGTAACAGTTTCTGATTAATTTGTACTCGGTTGAGATCATTTTTAGTTTTTGGCAGTTGTGAGTCCGATGCTGAGGGCGTTCTGAAGTGGATAAGTCTCACCGTCATCTCTTAAGACTCGAGCCAGCCCTCAGCACCGGACGCAGTGTGCCAAAGTATTGTCGAAGACTGTTGGTTACGGCTACACCAGCATCGAACTTAGAAGTTGATATTGACCCTGGTGTGCAAGTGCACGGATGTACTGAGCCAGATCGCCGCCTAGTATTATATTACATATATATGTATTTTGTTCTTAGTATTTATTTTGCCATGCACCATACAATATAATAAAAAGAAAAATGGAGTCCGGATCCCAATGAATCATTTGACCGATTTTTCTAAATTTCAATGAGTAATTCAAATAATGCGTAGAACTTCTATGCCTCAAAATATACTATGTAATTTATTATATGTATACAAAATGTATTCTAGCTGCTAAAGCTATTTTCGTGGTCTATAATTGTAAACTCCTATGGGTATCTAGACCGAAGACAACATTTTAATAAAATTTTTTTTTTTTTTTGCTTTTTCAGATGTAAAATTAGAACATAGCATAGTACTCATAGAAAAATTAAAAAAAATGCCTAACCTCCCCGATTTTGTCTTTGGCGTCGGTCAAAATTTCATAATTTTTGTACAGCTTATCGATGATATCTCCGCTCGAATCCATTGTAGAAATACTTTATTAGCAAAGTAATATTTGAGATTTTACAAAATTCCAGGTATTTTTCAAGCTTTTTATGTTAAAATACAACTTTAAAAAATTTTCAGGACTTCACGAGTTTGAAGAAAAAACTTTTTGACAAGACTCGATCTTCACAGTCTACTACACTACGGTACCCGATGAAACAAAGTTACGCTCGAGGTAACGCTACTAAAATGCGCAGCACTAAAAACCGCTAAAACAATAGAGTAATTAACGATGACGTCAAAACGTCAATAGGCCAGGACAAAGATGGCGATTTGAACGACCCTTTCAAAAATAACACAATAAAAATCTTGACAGTCAAAATTTTCAACGTATGGAAGTCGGGTTTCTTGCCCGGTTAATTACTCTAAACACGCAGTTCACCTGATGTGTTCTGCAATGAGTTCTTCACCGTGGACAGAATATGGCGGTAGAATCCTCGGTAAAATCGATTAAAATCTGTGAACATCCCATGTAAAAACTCAAGTAAAAGCAATATTTGTCATTTTCTATCAATACGTTGAAAATGAGACAAAACACAGTTAACAATTTAATCACGATAAAAACTCAGTTGAAGGACGTTAGAGGATTAATCAATAATCTTCATCATTTACTTTTCAGATAAAATGTCTGAAAATAATAGCCATAAAAATGAATTCTTTGTTCATTCGCATATTTTGAGCAAACAGAAAAAAAATTCTAAACAGTTTTACGTGAGAGTAATCGCCATGATGTTTCAAACACGAACGCTTAATTTTGTATACTTTGTACGAGCACAGTGAAACAAAAATAATTTTCACATTCGAAAACACAAAATATCGATATTTTTAAAATAGTTTATATAAAAAACTTAGTTGCATAATTTTAAAATATGCGTCCACAGTAGTGGAGAAAGTGAGCAAATGGATAAAAGTAGGGTTATAAACATGGTTTCGTTATTGTAGGCGACAAAAATATACTGAGTCAATCATAGTATCATCATGATTAGTTTGCTATGTTCTCTTTGGCTCTTCCAAAAAAGCGAAAGATAGAAAAACTAATCTTACCTAGATATACATTCACAAGCAAATTTTAATGATTTTCAAATTCGAATTTGAAGAAATTTTAATAAGAATTTTGCTGTGATTTTTTCCAAAGGCTTCAATTAAGAGATATAAAAGTGAGGTTAGAAATAATGTTTCATCATTGTAGGAGCCGAAAAGTAGTTAGTATAACCCTACCAGGAAGTTTATGTGGTTTTATACATTTACCATGCATGTGAAAACTCATGTAATTTAAAATTTTAAGTTATAGGGAATCAATATACTCTCGAATATACTCAATGTATATCCATCCATAAGATTAATTTGAAATGTTCTCTTTAGCTCCTTCGAGAAACAGGAAGATGAAAATAGTAATCTTACCTTTAGATTGATATACATTGCAAATTTTAATCATTTCAAATTGGAATTTGAAAAAATTCTAATACAAATTTTAGTACAAGTGCATTTCCGACAGCAACGATGACGAGGACAGTAGAAAGTATGAGAACTAACAAGTTTTAGCGTTCTATTGAATTATATTTCTATTGTTTTTTTTTTCAAATAACCCGCTTATGCAAAATATCCAACAATCGAATGTTTTGCAGTACCCTATTCTATTGTGGAAAGGCTATATGAGCCAACACCTCACGCTTTACTACACATATTTTCCAAAAAGCTCCTTATTTCTTTTGGCGCGTGGTATTAAGAGGCTTCATTCTATCATCCTGATGCCAAATATAGCATTTGCACATTTGAACGTATACACAATATTTCAAATTAACCGTTGTTAGGTATTGTGGATTTAGATTTTATTTTTATAGTAAAAACAATAACAAAAAAAAATTGACATTTTAAAAACTGTGCCAAATCGCCAGGAATGTACTCGACTTATTCGAAAAACATAGTGCATAGTGGGAAAGGGGTAGAAAGTATGAGAACTGTCAAGTTTTAGCGTTTTCGTCAAGTTTTAACCCATCAACTTCTCTGAGTTTAATCTAAGTTCACTACGATAATTAGACGCCAAAATTTTGCTGATCGGGCATTATAACGAAACGACGTTATGGTTCATCTATAATCGGCTCGAAACCCTGACTGACAGTGACATTTGTACATAAAAAACATCGGAAAAATCGAATATTTGAAAATTTCCTTTTGTGTTGCGGAAAAAGTGAACAATAATGAATCCCGAATCAGCTGAACTAGATCCTTCAGCTCCTTACTCCACCCATAATCCATTAGAACAGTATGTATTGCTAGCAAAAGGCGTTAAGGGCGCTGCTTGTTTAGAGCTCATCAAACAGGTAATTTTGTTTTAATTTAATTAAATTTTGTTCGCACCTTTTTCATACGTTTGAATAAGGTGGTGGTGACACCTTATTTTAATCAGTCACCTTCGCTAGCCAACTATAGTATAATTTAGGGATGAAAGTTACTCAATAAAAATATTACCATTAATAAGTCCATAATCAGATTTGGCAAAATTCTTCCACTCCTCCTGCGTCGTATTTGCGTCGTCCAAAGCATTTTCAATATTAATCCTTTTTAATTTTTCTTCGTGATTTTCAGGAACTAAAAAAATATAAAATAATGCAATTATGCAAAATATTACATTACAGGTCCTCGAGGCTCCCGGTGTCCATGTTTTTGGAGAACTTTTGACCATGCCAAATATTGCAGAGGTAAAATGCTCTTGAAAATTGTAAAATATAATTTCTATTTTGTATTTTAGCTTGAAGGCACACCAAACGCGATCTACTTGAACTCCCTGAATCTCTTCGCCTACGGAACCTACAGACAGTATCTTGAAAATAAGGCACAATTGATTGAGCTGACTCCTGTAATGTGTAAAAAATTGCAGCATTTGACCATTGTCTCGCTAGCGATTAAAGGGAAATGTATTCCGTACAAAGAACTTTTGGAAGAGCTGGACATTAAAAACGTTAGGGACCTGGAAGATCTCATTATCGAAGCTATCTATGCTGGTAATTACAATTCGCTTTAATCATTTACGGAGATTGTAATATTTTTTATTTATTTTTTAAGATATTATACACGGAAAATTGGATCAAAAGAACAAGCAATTAGAGGTTGATTATGCAATTGGCCGTGATATTCGTAAAGGAGACGTGAGTCAAATTGTGGCCACTTTGCAAGAGTGGTGCGACTCTTGTGAGACTGTTATGGGTTGTCTAGAAGATCAAATCCAACGGGCAAATGCTGAAAAGCTTAAGCGAATTAAACATAAGGAGTCTATAGAGCAGGAAGTAAGATAAATATTTTGATATTGTATTGAGAAATAGTTGATTAAACTGTATTTTCTCAGATCGCTAATTTAAAGAAAGCCATAAAGACTCAAGCGAACGATTCTGATGAAACTATGGCAACAGAATTTGGAAGAGAAGTTGCCAACCAAGACATTCGGAAAAAGTCTTCGAAAGCAAAAAGCTTGAAAGCAACGGGTAAGTGGTTTAAAAATTTTTGACAAATAGGAAAAAGAGATCACTTCACGAATTTTTCATGAAAAAAAGTGAATTTCTTGTATAATTAAGAAAAATATAAAATAAATACCTAATGTATTCAATAACCTATTGAATATTTTAATCCCTTTTTGTTATTTTTAGGCAGTGGCGTTAAACTTCAAATTCAGAAACTTTAAAAAATAACTCATAAAATCATCCATTTTTAATTTCTTTTCACTCAAATTTAAAGTAGTTTTTAGTTTTGATATGCGAAATGTATGTTTCCTTTTGTTATTTAATTATTTCTTATCAAATAAATTCAAGTTTTTTTGAAAATTGTATCGAAAAAAGCTCCACCTGTATTTTTTTTATTTAAACTCATCATTTTTTCATCTTTTATTTTTCAATTTTCCTGAATATTCCAAATAGATTAACTACCTTTTATTGACAAAAAGCAGAGTAAACTTGGAAAACTATTCCTAGCATTCGTAAACACTATTTCCCACTTATGGGAAACAGCCCAAAAGGCAATGGCAGTTTAAGGGTAGGGCCAAATTGGACACAGTGTTCATTTTGAAAAAAGTTATAGAATTTAAAAAATAATGTTGGTAAAAAGGCATTCTTGCAATACAAATTGACAAACTTGTTGGGCTTAATGGGGCTTAGTATTAAATACACTGAGAGAAATTGAATTATGTTGCATAGTTGTGGTAAAGAAGTTGTTTCTTTGTGACAACGAAAAGTTTCTTTGTACCAAAGAAACTTTTTGTCGAAAAAAAATTGGCAAAATGATTCTTTCTGGCAAAGAAACTTTTCGTTGTCACAAAGAAACATTCTTTGTTCCAATGAAACTTTTCAGCCAAATTTGAGTTTCTTTAACTAAACTGAAAAGTGGCAATAAAAAGTTTAGTTAAAGAAACTCAAAAGCTGTCTGAAAAGTTTCATTGAGCAAAGNAAACTTTTTGTCGAAAAAAAATTGGCAAAATGATTCTTTCTGGCAAAGAAACTTTTCGTTGTCACAAAGAAACATTCTTTGTTCCAATGAAACTTTTCAGCCAAATTTGAGTTTCTTTAACTAAACTGAAAAGTGGCAATAAAAAGTTTAGTTAAAGAAACTCAAAAGCTGTCTGAAAAGTTTCATTGAGCAAAGAATGTTTCTTTGTGACAATCAAAAGTTTCTTTGCCCCAAAGAAACATTTTGCCAATTTTTTTTTTCGACAAAAAGTTTTNTTCAGCCAAATTTGAGTTTCTTTAACTAAACTGAAAAGTGGCAATAAAAAGTTTAGTTAAAGAAACTCAAAAGCTGTCTGAAAAGTTTCATTGAGCAAAGAATGTTTCTTTGTGACAATCAAAAGTTTCTTGGCCCCAAAGAAACATTTTGCCAATTTTTTTTTTCGACAAAAAGTTTTTTTGGCACAAAGAAACTTTTCGTTGTCACAAAGAAACAACTTCTTTACCACAACTAAACAACATAATTCAATTTCTCTCAGTGATGGCCAGAAATAGCAAAAAATTATGTTAGGTAAATAGGTAAAAAGGTTGCAATAAAAATTCACAAAAACTTGTTGGCTCAATGGAGTTCAGTATCCAATAGGTCCACAAATATCCAGAAAATTCTCTAAAAAATGAGGACTTAGCTCACCTGATTGCTCTAGAGGGTATATTATAGACATTATTATTAAAGAGGTCTTATTATTTGCCTCGATTTCACGAAAAACGTGAAATTATTCCTCAGACCGTCAAGATCAATACTTAATTTGCCACGAAACGAGGATCGAAAAATTATGGCAAAAAATTCGCAGAAAATTGCCAAAATCAGAACAAAAATTAAAATTTTCATTTTGTCCGTGGAAAATACTGCATTCACCGTTTGTCACAATTTTCTGGCCGAAATGTATTTCATATGGATGTTTAAACGACTGAATTAACATCACGGTTGTTGTAACAAAAAAATCAGGTAAAAAAAAGATCCAAAGCAAAACTGCAAATTTTTGGTAAGCTGAAAGTGCCCTGAACATAAATGTGTAATCACTGAAATCGGGACAGTTCCTTTTTATTGCAATTTGAATTTTTTGCCATCCATAAAAAAAATGCAAAAATAAGAAAATTGAAAAAAGTTGTTCCAGGAATGATTTTTTGAAGCAAAAAGACGTAAAAATATCTTTCATTGCTCGAGGCGAGGGGTAAATTACTAGGATTTTGACTGCTTGCGCAATACATTTCCCCCAAAAATACGGATAATACCCGAAAAATACGGATAATACGCGAAAAATACGGATAATACTGTTAATACGCGAGCAATACTGGTAATACGTGAAAAATACGAGTAATACGTCAACAATACTAGTAATACACGACAATACGCGCTAAAAAAGACCGTATTAACGAACAAAATTTAATTTTGATTAATTATTTTCGCTAGAAAAGTTGTTTTAAGTGGTCTGAAACGCGAAAAAAATGTCTGTGACCTTGATAACTCTCGTAATTTTTAATCGATTTGGTGCCCAAGAACAGTTCATATGCCAAATTCGGTATACACTGAGAGAAATTGAATTATGTTGCTTAGTTGTGGTAAAGAAGTGCTTTCTTTGTGACAACGAAAAGTTTCTTTGTTCCGAAAAAACTTTTTGTTGAAAACAAAATGTTTCTTTGGGACGAAGAAACTTTTAGTTGACACAAAGAAACATTCATTGTCCCAATGAAACAAGCAATACGCCAGTAATACGGATAATAAACGAAAAATACGGGTAATACTAATAATACGTGAAAAATATGCGTAATAAGCGAAAAATACCTGTAATACACGAGTAATACAAGTAGAGTGCTTGATAATACCGCTAGTAATTTACCCCTCGGGGAAAAGTACTAATGACCGACACTCGCATTTTTTCGATATCTTTTTTTCTGGTGAATGTTTTTGTGTAAATTAACTTTTAAAAAAATTGCAATCTTTCCTTTGCCAAACAAAATTATGTTTTAAAACGAAAATTTAAAAAAAAGGAAATTTCGCAGTTTTCCCGAACCTTCAAAAAGTTCTCTTTCCGACGCCTGTTCTCGACTGCGACAGATATTTAAAATTGATTTCAAATGCTT
>JXPH01003651.1:0-10611 GCA_001014845.1 Mochlonyx cinctipes | reverse complement strand
TGTAATGGATCTGTTTATTTCAATTATTTTTGTATATTAGGGAATAAAAAGATGTCTAGAAAAATAGAAAATATTTCCAATGCGATTTTTTTTGACNGAAAAATAGAAAATATTTCCAATGCGATTTTTTTTGACATTAAAAAAAATTTCAGCGTGGAAATATTTTTGTATTTTTCTGGACAACTTTTCTTCCAAAATATTAAAAATAATTGAGAAAACACAATTTATTTTATTTTTTTAGAATTATCTTGATGAAAAAACCGGATAAATGTATGCGGCAATTTCTTCATTTATAGGCCTATACCCCTCCAAAAAGTTGCCATTTGGTCCAAGGATCATCCCTGATTTTTTCTGATTTTATGAATTTACCGTTATGCAGCATCGGTCATTTTAATTCTATACTTTTCATCGAAATTAACGGTCTTTTAAAACTACAATGGCTCCTGTTGGTCCAATCGACTTGAAATATTGTAAAACTGTTTCGATACATTTTACTTAACATATTGTTAATTTTGGGTAAAGATTCTCATATTTTGGCACACATTTCTTAATCAATAATATTATCTGATTTGATATACATTTAGCATGGCATTGATTTGTATCCCACTCTAAGGTGAGCCAGTCTTCGTCTTAATATAACTTTCTATTCTGTAGACACATGCAAGGCGAGGAAGAAAAGCTTGAAAATCACATGAAAAGGCCGAAAAGAGAGGGATTATGCAAGATAATCTGGCCGAAAAAAACGCCGGCTCCGTATTTGAAGAGGAGATCTGAAGAGATTCGTACTTACACGAATCAATAATTTGTTTTGTCGTTTCAAAATCCAAAATTCAATATGCGGAGTCTAAATCGATTATAAATATTTTATATTAAATGTCTTATGGAGCGTAATAATATCAAAAAAAAGAAGGTGATTGAATAACTTAACACGCGGCACCTTTTGATCGGCAATAAAAAAAAAACTTGATGATGGTTTGGTATTTTACGATGAGAAAAATTTGTTATGCCAAGAATTCATAATCATTTTCAATTTTGCGACGAGCTTTTTTATCAAATAAAATTTCATAAGAAATATGAAATATTTTCTGTGGAAGAAAAGATCAAGAATATCAAGAGGATTTCGACTAAATTGAAGTGACGTTGGGTCGGTCGGTGTCATTCAAGATGATGTTGATAATGTGACTGATTTTGTGTAATCACATACGGATTAATAAGTCCCGCTTTTTATTCATTTAAGAAAGTTATACTGCAGTAATTTAAATTTCTGATCAAGGAAATTGAAACCAGAACTCTAGTATAAATGGCTAAAATCGTGTCTGATTTCCATTTCAATGCCCAAGTGGCTTGATCGGTAGAACTTTCTTCCTATCAATCCATAGGGTCCAGGTACAAATCCCGCCTATGACGATAAATTTACTTTGTGTTTTTCAGGGGCTTTTAGTTTTTTCATAACACGTTGGGCAGTCAAAATCAAAAATCTGGGTTAAAGATTTAACAAAGGAGCAAAAATATTGAAATTGTCAGTCAGAAAATTGACTTGAGCACCCCAAATAATCAAATGGGCAACCAAAAGTTAAGAAGGGAGCAGAAATAGAAAAGATCGGTTTTGGCTGCCCAAAAATTAAAAAGTGTTATGAATTTACTAAATGTCTTTTTCAGGTTGTCGATATGGTGAATTGCTTTATTGAAATTAATTGTTCATAAATAATAGAAAATCGAAGCAATTTCTGACATGTAATAACGGAGCCATGCTATCAATATAATGTAATTGTTGCATACAGTGATGGAAAATGGCCCAGATGCCAGAAAATATGAAGTCAGCTTAAAGATTACTTCTTCAAATTGAAAAAAGAGCCCTGTAAACAAATCTGAAGAAATTATCTTTAAAGATAGCTGAGCACTTCAACTTCAAAATTTGTGCCAACCGCGACATTTACCATCAGTGATTGCAGACAACCATATGTTATAAAAGTTAGAAGACGTTTATTTGGAGATCATGTAACACAAGCTAATTTTCTTGCAGCAAAAACAGAACGTGATGGTTGTCTCTTGAAATACAGATTTGACAATGATCTGGTAACTCGTTAGAATAATCTTTACGGTGGTTTGAAACCCGTACTATAAACTGTAGGTCCAGAAAACTGTGCAAAACTTGGCAATCTCATCCCCAATATTTTGATCCTATCAACCCTAACCTTCTACTTAGTCCGTCAGTTTCTAATTAGGCACAATGAGCTCGGTATTAAGACATCCGTACCCATGATGATAACCTCATCCCTCTCCCTGCAGTAGCTGATAATCCATCCATCCAGTTTCCATATAAAAACAAAAGACTTCAATGGCCTATTTCAGGAAACGAACCCTTTTTATATAAACTTTTACTTTTGAAGAAAGTTGAAGAATGGAGGCATGGATGAAACGAGTAGATAAAGGAATGGGAGGTCCGAGAGACTGTCCAACCGAAACTTAAAGTAGGCCTCTAATTGGACCCTTTACACTCAAACCACTTTTGGGAAAAAAACTTGGAAATTTGATATGAGTCAATACGAAAACTATAAGGAAAGTTTACCAGCACTAATGAATCCACAGATATACTGCTGACGTTTGACCATGAATGAAAACGAGAATTGATCCAGAAATTACTTTGGTTCTGACTGCACGTAAGTGTTGTTACACTTGTAATGTCATGTGATACATGAAATCATCAGAAGTAATCAAACTCTGTCCAACTTCATCAAATACTTGGAAACAGAGGTGGAAGGCTGTGTGAGTAACAGTTTGATGTCCTGAAAGCTTGTGAATGTTCTGCACCAAACCATTCATGAAAAGAAACATTTTTTGGAAGAAGCCATGACTGGCTTTGAAACTATTGGTAACGTATAGAAGAGCCTATCCTAGCCAGAGTGCCAGCTGTCATTACCTCCAAGTTAAAGAATAGAATTGACTGCCCATGTTATATTGATCGGTATAGAGCGATTGCCCGCCAACTACCAGTGAGAGGGTACAAATTCTAGCCTATCGTTTTTCCAGCGATGTCGGAATCTAGCAATTTGCTTTGAGTGCAACATTATTAATTAATAATAGCGACAGAGCCATGCTATTAAAAATATACTTGATGCTGTGAAAACTTAAGTATGGGATAACAGGCGTTTGAATAGTGTTCATGATAAAGAGGTTAGCTAGTTTCCTCACAGCAAAGGTAACTCATTAGTATAACCATTAAAGTTGTAGTGGTTCGGAATCCACTATAAGCTGTAGGTTAGGGTATCTCTTGACTGCCAGAAGGGTACGAATTCAAATCCGGCCGTTGACGATTGAATTAATTTGCGTTTTTTCATCGTTGCAGAAAAATTAGATTGCTTTTTGTGCGCTATTATTAATGAATAATAGGGTAAACAAGGTAGTTTCCGAAATGTGTCGTCAAAACTATGCTATCAAAAATATACTTGCTGCAAAAAACTTAAGTATGGGATAGAAGGCGTTCGAATGGCGTTCATGTCGAAGAGGTTAGTCAGTTTTATTTACAGCAAAAATTGAACACTTGATGGGCTCAATGAACTGGTAACTCATTAGTATAACCATTGAAATTCTGGTGGTTCGGAATCCACTATAAGCTGTAGGTCCACTAAATACCTAGAAAGTTCTCTGAAATATGAGGATTCGCCTGGTCCCAGCAGGGTACTATAGGCTATACTATTATTATTATCATTATTTATGCGTCTTGTTCGTGAAAGCACGTGACTTGACCGTGAAGTAGGCGTCCACGAAATAGGACACCAGTGCCATGACTGTAAAAAGACTGCAAAAAAGATATATGAAAAATTATATATAGAGAATATGCAAGAGACATGTGCGGGCACTAGATGGTGTATTAGATAGCGTCTTTACCTGCTGTTTGGAAGGCGGTGATTCGATCCCAGTAGTCTGTGAAAACACAAAAATACTTTAGTCTAGAAGAAGTATATAAAGACTGCAAAAAGATAGACGACGTTGACGCGTGTGGTGTCAAATCAGCGGACAAATATCCTAAGAATCGACGCGACGGACAAACATCCTACGAATCCACGACGATCAATCTTCGATCAGTCCTCAAAGACTGAAAAAGACAGTAAATCACACGGAATACATAGATAATCTGCGAAAAAAATAAATAATAAATGTGCGTGGAAGTGCCGGAGAGGTTTTCGAGTCCAAATTGCAGCTACATGCGAGCTTCTACGCTGATTGTAGTCCATCAGTTTGCAACTGGTCTAAATTTTGATTCTAATTTGTGTCAAGACACCTAAGACTAGAAAACCTAGATATTTGGGCTCAGTTTTGAGAGACTTAAAAATATAAATATATAGATAGTAATTGATCAAAATTAAATCGACTGACTTTGAAAATGGACGAATAAAACAATTATCCGAAAAAATTCCTCCAGTTCCAAATATATACCAAGAATCGATTTTAATAACTTTATAAGCATCAAAACTTTATTTTCAGTCGAGATTTATGAGAAAAACTAAATTCTTCATCAATAATTTTTTTGCTACTGGAAACGATCCGAATAATTTTGCAATTAAAAAATAATTTAAAATCACGTTCCAGAGTAAATAATATAAAAGTTATGATGAAATGTTAAAACTCCATATTTGACGCCCAATTAAAATTACAAATTGGTTCTTCTAAATCTATTTTTTATACGTGATCATGCGCAATTTTGAAGAACCGAGAAAAATGCAATTCTCTAGACATTTGGCGAAAGGTGCATTTGGATGTCGCCAAACTTGTACATTTTTATCATCCATTTGTCGAATTTCCCATCAAAAGTCGTAAATAAATTATTTTTTGCTGCTTTCCTTGACAACGAGAAAAAATTGTTGGAATGAATCAAGCAAAATGTCTGTCAATTAAAATTCATGCAATTTGATCAACATTGAAAAATGCATTTTTCCACAGCATCCAAAAACGACAGGCAAAACATATAAAATTACGCGTTTTTTCTTGTGTTTTCGGAGAGATAATGAAATTAAATGTTGCATGATTTATTTAATTTATTTTATAATGATAATGATTTCAGCGAATTTTTTAGGTTATAATTTTGAAGTGCAATCGAAACATGCACTTTCGCAATTTTTAACTTCTTTTCTTTTTTATCTGCAACAACGGAGATCAAGTATTTAATTTATTTTAATTCTTCTCCTTCATTTAGATGTGCAAAGATTTAAATTTATAATTAATTTAATTTTTCATCACGTTAATAAAAAAATGTCTGGGTGATCTTGTTTTGAAGATTTTTTGAAATCCTGCCTGCCTGCTCAAATTCTTACATAGCATTATTTCCAGTTAAATTTCATTGATTCTAAATTTAAAGAAGAACAATTTGCTCATTAAGGTGCACTCCGTCACCCTGTATTTGTAAAGTATTTCTCAAGTATTTCAAAAGTATTTGGGAAGTATTTCAAAGGTATAACGTAAATATTGAAAAACTATTTGAAAAGTATTCTCCTTGTCTTTAACGGCATTCAATGGACTCTGACGACAAAAATGGACGACATAAATTTTGCAGATGAATTTAGTATAATTTAGAACACCTCCGTAGCAGAGTAGAACGTGCTCCATTGTTTAGGTTGGAGAGCATGCTCTGTGATTAAGCGGTAGATGTCTGGACTGCAAATCCCCAGGTAATTTTTCTGTAAAATACGAATTATAATAATAATGACGACTATAGTACCCTATTGAGACCAGGCAAGTCCTCATATTTCAGAGAACTTTCTAGGTATTAATGGACCTACATCTTACAGTGAATTCCAAACCACCACAACTTGAATGGTCATGCTAATGAATTACCAGCTCATTAAGCCCATCAAATTGTGTTGAATTTTTGCTGCAAGGAAACTGACTAACTTCTTCGTCATGAACGTCACTCTCCCATACTTAAAATTTTGAAGAAAGTACATTTTTGATAGCATGACAATACATGTCGGAAATCATCTTGTTTACCTTATTATTCATTAATAATAGCGAACACAAAACAATCTACTTTCTTTAACAACGATAAACAAACGCAAGTTAATTCAAACGTCACAGGTTGGACTTGAATCCGTATCCTTGTGGTTCATAGGCAGACGATCTACCTATCAAGGCACAAGGACGATCCTAGGTAAGCAAACATTATTACTCCTGTCTAAACATTCTAATTGCATTTATTTATGACTATTTAACTGATGCTCAATTAAAAAAATTGTGAAAATTTTATTTTTAAGTGACAATTTCATTCTTTATGGGTAGAGGTTGAAGTTCCACTATGGCGATCTGATTGTCTGTTTTACCAAAAACGTACGTACTTGATTTCATATTTCTATATTTTTTTTCAACAAAAATTAATGATAATTTCTGAAGAAAGTAATAGTTTTCGACCAAACAATCTGTAGAACGAATCAATTTTTGAAATTCAAACATAGCCCTAGAAGAGCAGTATTTAAAACGGCCATAACTGTTTTTCTAGATATGGTGGAATAGAAACGTAGATCCAAATTATTTGATGGATACTATGAGCTCATCGTTGAAATTGGTCAGATATTGCTCAAAATATTAGCTTTTGGGCAATTCTATGGTGTTCAATAAGTTTTGTTGTTCAATAAGAGATGACGGCTATTAGGATCGTCGTTTTATTTTTGTAAAGTGGATACTACTTTTTTATGACCAGGTGTGAAGTTACCGAATGGAATTGAATATCGTGCAGTAATAAAGTTGTTATTTTTGGAAGGTGTAGCACTCAAACAAATTCATGAACGTTTGTTGAAAGTGTATAAGGCCTTTTCACCTCCAGTTAGAACAGTAGAAAGATGGGTTGCTGCATTTAAAAGTGGTCATAGAAGTCTTGAAGACGATCCACGTGAAGAGTGTCCAAAAAGTGCATCAACATAACAGAAATAGAGGATATGATTATGAAAGATCATCGATTAACCAAAAAAGACTTAATAGAAGCCCTAGGCATCTCATTAGAAAGTGTGAGCACTATCTTGGCTCAAGTTTTGGGTTACAGAAAGATGTGTGCAAAATGCGTGCCACATTCGCTAACAATGGAACAAAAACACCATCGTATGCGACTTTCCCAACAACATTTGAAGCAGTTTAGAAAGAATAAAGATGAGACTTGAGTCTACCACCATGATCCTGAGTCAAAGCAAGAGGTTTAATGAGTGGTATGAATCCGTTACTTCAGCTCCGAAGCGAATTTGGGTACAGACACCGGCAAAGAAGGTTTTGGGATGCAAAAGGATTTTTTTTTGTGAATTACCTGCAAACCGGTAAAACAATAAATACAGGTTACTATTGTACCATTTTGGAGCAGCTGTATGAAAAAAATAAGGAGAAAAGACCTGGTTTACAGAAGAAAAAAATCATTTTTCATCAAGATAAAGTACGAATTGTTGCAACATCCACCCTTTTCGCCAGATTTAGCTTCCTCTGACTTCTAGCTGTTCTCACATTTTAATAAATTCATGCGTGGAAAACGATTTTCATCGAAAGAAGAGATAATAGCATCCGTGGAAGTGTATTTCGGCAGTCATCCGGATTCTCATTGCAGGGATGGAATCCATAAATTAGAAGATCACTGGTGGAACATTGAATAAAACGTATTTCAAACCAAAAAATCGTATTTTTCTTATCGATCGACAAAATTTATTGAACAACCTGGTATATGCCAAAGAAGCCAAATTTTGCCTCTTTTTTAAACTTTGACTTTGATCTAAACGTTGACTTAGAGGGCTGAAATTTTGAGGGTTTTAGTTTCATACCTATAATAATATAATAATAATAATAAGGCCTATTGGGACCAGGCGAGTCCTCATACTTCAGAGAAATTTCTAGGTATTAGTGGACCTGCAGCTTATAGTGGATTCCGAACCACCACAACTTTAATGGTTATGCTAATGAGTTACCAACTCATTGAGCCCATCAAGTCATGTTCAGTTTTTATTGCAAGGAAACTGACTTACAGATAAGACAATATCATTTCAATTCAACAGCTTTATCTTCCAGATTAAAATTCTCCACGATTTATGGTGTCAAAAAAAATCAAGAAGAACTAGCACTGTTATCATTCTCCTATCCATAACAGTACGAACGTCATTAACAATTTTTGTGCTTTTTACTGCTTTTCTTGTGAAAACAAGATTTAAGAGAATGAAAAACGAAATTTCGGTCAAAATAATCAGAAACTTGATCATGAAGAATCCTTTCAAAAGCCTTGAAAATTGCTGGAAGTAAGCTTATTGGACGAAAGTCATTTGCCAAGTTTGGACTAGAAATTTTTGGCATTGGCTTGACTTTAGCAATTTTTTAAAACATCGGGAAAAGTTGATATTGACATAATACTATTGAACATTTGGATGATTTGGCTCAAGATGACAGGCAGAAGAAATTTTATTAAACTTAGGGGTATTTCAACTGATTCCATGCCATCAGAATATGTAATTTTTATGGCGGTGGAAATTTCAACATCAGTAACAGCAAACTTCTGAGGAGTATGATAAACTGGAAAGTTTTCTTTAAACGCTGTAGGGTTATATGAAGTTAATTTGTTTATTAAATTCATCAACCGGAAAATTATTGTTTTCCTCAAGGCTCTCAGAGACAATTCCCAGCTTACTAATGTTTTCTTAGAACTTCTCGAACAATAGCAGTAATTTTATTACGTTCGTTTTTGAATTCCAGTCACGATTATCAATTCTAAGCAACTTCCAATTGGCAAAGAACTAGCTTTCAGTGCTTCATGGATATCCATGCTCATCCATGTAGAATTTAAATCTGCAATTGTAACGGTTTTCACCGGTACGTATGCCTGTTAATGTGTCCCTTGAAACATTCATTGAAATGTAGAACTTGCTCATTGACAGGGCTTAAAGAGGAGAAGGTTGTCCAATTAATATTTTGGGCATCATCAAGAAGATTTGAAAGGATTACTTGATCGAATATTTTACGAGTAAAAGCTACAGGCCATTAAAGCCATCAAAGCCATTAAAGTCGTGGTGGTTTCGGAATCCACTATAAGCTGTAGGTCCACTAATACCTAAAAAGTTCTGTGAAATATGAGGACTCGCCTGGTCCCAATAGGGTACCTATAGGCCTTATTATTATTATTATTATTATTAAAAGCTACAGGATCAGGGTCGTTTTCGACTTTGTAGTCAATACAAAAGAAATCATGGTCTGTTACACCACCGAGAGATGTTTGAATTTGTTTCTTGATACGATCAGTGCTGGCACTAAATATATAAGTAATCAATTAAAGTTGACCAACGATAATATCATAACTTAATACATTAATGGACCTCGCTGATGACCTGGGTACGCTATCTTACAAAATGAAAGATATAGAAGACAAAATCAAAGGCCTTTCCAATGAAGGAAAGAAAGTTGGCTTGCAGATCAACGTTGAAAAGACAAAGTACCTCGCTATAAATAGAAATAGTGCTGGAGATTTTGATTTTTATAGTAAAATCGGCAGCAAGATAACAACTAATGGTGGTACCGACGAAGACGTTCAGAGCCGCTTCAACATTGGGAGAGGCAAATTTTATGCGCTAAACAACATCTGACGCTCAGTCCTCATATAAAAAAACCAAGCTTCAATTATTCCGAAGCCTTGTATTATCTTGGAAAGTGACTGAATCAGTCACCAATAAAATTCAGACATTGGTCAATCTATGTCTGCGGCAAATCCTTCGGATAAGATGGCATCGAACGATTATTAAAATCGAATTATGGCAGCAATGTGGTATGACTATTATGGAGATTGAAATCAGGCGACGTGAATTTGGATGGATCGGCCACGTGCTATGACGAGGTCAGATGGTCCAGTACTGCCCTTAGGAAGGAACTCGTTCCAAAGGTAGATCAGGCAAAATTTGGCGCCGTTTCCTTAAGCCAGAGTTGGGTTTACGCAATGACGAATGTACGTATTCTTGGGATAAACACATGGAATGTTTCAAGAACACGTACGATAATAGAGGAAAATCATGAATATTTTTTGCAGTGTACTTTGTTAGTAGTATGGTGGGGTGGTGTTTTGTCAGTTGGTGCTAGTAGTCTTAATATCGATACTGGATCTTTCTATTTGTACCTCCAATATCTCGCTCAATAGAATATCTCTGTTTTAATTCTTTTTTAAAACCTATATATTTTTAAAATTTTTATTTAATTTCAATTTCTTCAAACAAGGCTATGCATAGAAGATAGAAGTATAAACAAAAATCTCATTTCCTCAACATTAAAAACCACCAATCATTAATTAACTTTGTATAACAGTTTATTACAAAAATAGTAATTGATAGGAGGACCACCAACAAATTAATTTTGTTTTATAAATATTTTGAACTATTAAAAATTATGCAACCAATGAATGGTTACGTGAAATTTTTCACGATTTCATGTTCTTTTTCATAAATGAAATTCATGTCCCCGAGAGACAGCAATATACTTCCCAAAGAACATGAGCACCCTGCTGTGCAATATTTTTTAGCGCTACTTTATTTATTTTTGAAGTAATTGTAAATGTAACATGAACCGAAATGTCTCAATTTTATCTCTTTACTTTTACTTTTACTTTTTTTTTTGAAA
>JXPH01003628.1:217-11407 GCA_001014845.1 Mochlonyx cinctipes | reverse complement strand
TTTTCAAAAAAAAAGTTAAAGTAAAAAGACGCACGACTACGTATCACATGATATAGGAGAATTGAGGTTTTTGAGCACACATTTTTCTGCCTCCAAAATTCTCATATCCGTAAAATTGGTATAGAGTAGGGAAAAAATTTCAAAAAACATATAATCAAAGCCATCATTTCCATAACCGCAATGTTCCCATTTCTAATTAAAAGAAAATGATATTCATTAGATTAATTTTTAATTACATATTCAAGACGAGAGTATTTCCAAATATTTCACTCTAATCGTTTCTTTTCTTCTAATTTTTTACTCGTCTTTTTTTCTAGTACCCCTCCTTCATATCTCAATATCATCCTGTTGTACAGTATCAGATTGTACCCAAAGATTTAGCGAAAACTGTGCTCAAAGTAATTATTTTAATGGCTCGAAATTTTAAAGATTTATTTTTATTTCCGTCTACATTAAATTGCTCTTTTTTCTAATATAAAGGCACGATAAAATTGTTTTATATTTTTACAACCCTCGTTTTGAAAGCAATAAAACCCCAACCATGTCGAAAAAATATAATAATAAGAAAAAGAAAGAGAAGAGAAATTTTTCTTTTTCAGATAAGTTTTTCTTTTCTTTTCACAAAATTTTCCTTTTGTATGCTTTGCCAAATTTATGGTTATAAACCCCCACACATTGTTCTTCACCCTATATATATATATTTGTATACTCTTTCTCTATATACGTATATATGTGGAATGGATGGTGTGTAGTAGAAGTAGAGTAGGGAAAAATAAGAAATACCAACAAGCGGAGCTGGGAGCAGGAGCAGGAGCAGAGCAGCAGGGTTATAGAATAAAGTTTATTTTTGCTCTAAGGAAATTGCTATTATAAATCTTTGGAATGGAGGAGTCTTTTAATGAGGATAAATATTTTAGATATTTCTTCGTATTATTTTCTTCTTCTCTTTTCTCGCTTACTGTGGCAGAGAGCGTGGTGTTAGCGTTGGATGAAAATGGAAACGAAATCAAATACTTTTTAATGGCATCTTGTGTTGACTCAGGGGCTGCTGTGCGGCATGTGATGTGAAGGGGAGGAGGGTGTTTTTTTGTTGATCCAAATTTAATATTATGTGCCATTATAATTTTGATTAAAACTTAAACTAATTATTCATATTTATGGGACTTGGGGAAATTAATTTTCTTTAAGTGCGTCACATTTTTTGGTTTGTTGGTTTGGTGCGGCGTGAATTTGTGTTTTGGGATATTTGGGGTGGGTCTTATATGTGCTATGTAGAGAAAATATTAGATTAAATTTCGTGCTGGAACAGCGATGTGTCATCAGTTTTTTCTTAGGAATGTTTTAGATCTTCCATTCGAAGACGTGGGATTTGGGCAAATAAAAAGTAATGGTTTCGATTCTTATCTGCAAAAAATGAAAACCTTTCACATTATTATGTACATATAAATGGAAGTTGGAATATGATTGTTGTTACATTCTCAAAGCAATGAAAATTTAATAATAAAAATTTCCCTATCCAAGCCTTAACACTTCTCTGATTTGTAAAATGACTTACCATACACCTGTTTTTTATTTACCGGAATAACATCGATTAATAGTGCTTTTGAAAAAAAGTCTACACAGTAGGTTGGAGCAGGGTTGTATGCAGGATTTTCAAACGATGAAATTCAAAAACATACCACCCAAAAAGTTGCTACTCCTAAGCCTCTAAAAACGGTCTCAGTGGATCCGATGTACCAAATTTTGTCATTTCAACCACTTTTTACAGATCATTTTTTCTGGTGATGCCAAATTTGGATTCAGCATCCCAAAAAAAACTTTGGATACCTATTTTTCTGGTCCTAATTGATTTTCCAAGTTTTTATAAAAAATATTCTGAGAGACTAACGGTCAATTTAAAATATTTCAAGAACCAGTGGTCCGATTNGATGCCAAATTTGGATTCAGCATCCCAAAAAAAACTTTGGATACCTATTTTTCTGGTCCTAATTGATTTTCCAAGTTTTTATAAAAAATATTCTGAGAGACTAACGGTCAATTTAAAATATTTCAAGAACCAGTGGTCCGATTTGAGTCAACAAGGGCTCAAAATGTTTGTAAATAAAATGTCTACAAGTTCTGAAAACATTTCAAGATGATCGGACCAATAGGAGCTAGTGTACCTCAAAAAGACCGTTATTTTTGTTGTATTATTCGGTGATAATTAGAATATTAAAATAATTAGAATATACGCAAAGAGCCAGAAGATTAGAATGAATGGATTAATTTAAATATCCTATGCCCAAATTATTGTAACTTAATTCACACTAGATTTATCATACAATTTTTGTATAACCTACTAACGGCGCCCAACAAAATAAATTTTTGTTGGGCGTCGTTAGTAGATATTTTCAAAAAATCTAACGTCCATAAGCATCAACAGTTTAAAACTCGGTTAAATGTAAAAACTACTTTTTTTTGCTGGATTTTTGCTAATTTTTGGGTTTCTTGTTTCAATCAAAATTACAAATATTTTGGATGATTTTTTCAATCAGAATATCGAAAACGTATTTTTGTTTATTGCCGTGGTGGCTTGCTATGTAGAGCATACAAGGCAAGGATACTGATTCAAGTCCGACCTGTGGCGTTTGAATTAACTTGTGTTTTTTCCATCGTTGTCGAGAGGGTGAATCCCTTCGTGTGAAAAATATGTTAATGAATAATAGGGTAAATTAGGTGATTTCCACCATGTATCGTCAGAGCCATGCTATCAAAATATGCTTGACGTTCGAATGACGTTATGACGTTATATGACGATATGTGGCATGTTCATCCTTTTTGTAATGCGAAGCTCACGCAAAAAGAATCGATAGAAATACAATTTTAAGAATTTTCAGCAAGAGGTGCGTAAGTATGGCAGTTTAACCTACCAAATAGACCCAAAAAATAGGAAAAAACACGTTGAAAACAAAAACGTAGTAAGCCACAAAGTGGATTATGTAGCTTTTCATCATATTTATTGTACATTTTGTGATAGGAACTGGATTGAGACTTCAACAAAGATGATATGTGCAAATTTTGAAGAAGATCGGAAAAGTATTTACAGAGTTGTCCAAGAAAGTCTGGTAATTGGAAGCACCAGGAATGGAATGGGTACTAGTATCCCAAATTTAGCATAGGAACTGTTCTTGAGCTCATTCCGATCTCTAGAACTCCAGATATCTAGAATCACGAACTCCTCTTTACTTTTGTTGAGAAAAGCCTCTACACCAAATTTTAACCAAATCGGTTGAGAATTACGCGAGTTATCGAGCGGGCAGACACACAGACTATAAAAAATTCTTTCAATATTTTTTTTACACGTTTCAGAATATTTGGAACAACTTTTTTTTTGTCTTACTGAATCCATAACCTTTTCATCTTTTGAATGATAGTGATGAACAGCTAAAAATTACAAAATCGTCGATCCTTTTCGTCTCGTTATGACAAATTACGCTTCATTATTTTCAAGACAAATAACTCTAAAGACAGGCATCAAAACAGATTACCCAAAATGTACACACTTCTTCTAGCATAGTTAATATTTTTTAAATAAATAATGATTTAAATTCGCAAAGAAAGAAATACGGAAAGAAATCATGAAAAAAATTTGTGTCAGTCTTCAAACTAGTCGTTAATCTTTCTAAAACTAAAAATATGTTTTTGTCAGCAATTTTGCTTTGATGTGACTTTTTTATACTTTGAATTTTGAACCTAACTTCTTGTCACACTAAATCAAAGGAAATTGTTTTTCTTTTCTAATAAGAAAATAAAAACAAGATCATAAAATTTTGAAAGGACATAAATTATGCGCGCGAAAATTTATTTTTTCATTTTCGAGACCACTAACGTCATCTCTTTGTCAATAGTTCCTTTTACTCCACCCTTTTTCCATGTGTTCCCTACAAAAATATGTAGAGTAGAGTATACGTAGAATGTAAATTGGGTGTGCAACAGTGTACCACTTGGCAAATTAAAGTGACAGTAAAGTTATTATAAAACCGTTTTCGAAAGCTATTAAATATTATTCGAATATGATTGAGCAAAGCCATAAACATTTTACGACCCCACAATAAAATCAATATTAATAGGGTAATAAAAAGTGCTATAAAAACCATTATAAAGTCGTAAAAGTAATATCTATCACAAAAGATTACAACAAGAGCGACGCTTCGTTTGAAATCATTTCTCATAGGGCTTATTATGCACCTGGCCTGACGCCTATATCTCAAAATATCGTAAAAATCTGTAATAAAGCTACCAAAAAGCAGATGGCCCAATCAGCATTGCGAAAGACAAGAATAGAAGAGAAGAGAAATGAGAGAAAAGAAATGTTTTTATGTTTCATGCTTGTATGCGTGTTATGTTATCGATTTTATGCTCTTTCTGTTCCGGGGCAATAGGGATGATTTGCTTCTTACTTTTTTTTTATGTTCTCAAAAACATCATAAAGTAATCAAACTGGTAATAATGTACGAAATTATTATTTTTATTGATTATGTTATGACTTATGTTGTGTATATAATATGTTGGAAATGGTGGAGGAGACAGGTAGGTAGGTAGAAATTTTTCATGGAAATTATACTTGAAAAACTAATAAAGCAACCATAATTATCACATTCAACATTTATGTTATGATATGTTTTGTGTGTTATGCTGCATTATATGTTTGTTGTGTGTAAATTAATGTATGGAAAATAAAATAAAATAAGATTTAGTGAATATGATATAATAATTTGCTCACGACACATGTTTTTATGGTGGCAATGTTTTATGAAAACACGAGATTTTAAACTAGTTTCTTGTTTCTCGTCAAAGTGTTTTGGATTTTTTTTTTCGGATCATGGTGATGATGGGAAAAATGGCGAAGGGACGACGGCGCTAAGATAAAAAGGTTGTTTGCAAATGGTGGAAAATTCATAAAGCTTTCACTAAATGGGTTTACTTTTATTTTTTTCATTGTACCTTTTTTATCAACAGTAAAAGTTACATATTTTTCTGTTTAAAGGATTACGTCAAAGTGAAATTTTAACACTCACCCACCTACTAAATGGAATGGTGTATGGGGTGCACTATATTATTATTAAAGTTAACTTTTTGTAAAGTTTTTGTTTGTTTTGAAGGAATATGGATTCTCGGCTTTTTACATTTATAAATAACTACAGGACTGGTTTATGGACAAAGCCGACGGTCTTACGATTAATTGTAATCAAATGATTACACAATTTCATTGTTTTTTATCGCCAAATCTCAAAGGCTTTCACTTAACCCATGCTGCTAAAAGATGATACGAGAATACCCGTGCAAAAGTGAAATATAAGAATATCTAAATAAAATATGAAAATCGAAAACTTGATCGAATGTGATGCTTTAATCTAATTTTAATAGATTTTTTATCAAAAAAATTCGATAAAAGCATCAAACTAATTAAAATAGATGTATAGTCTAAAAATAATAGACTTCACAGTTTCATTTGTTGATTACTTTATGATGTTTTTTGTGGGATGGAAGCTACTATTTAGAAGGATAGAAATGGAACATGTTGCTAACAACATTATTTCCCCGAAGACATCCAAATATGTTATGGAACCACGATGAAGAATGGAGTTCGACAAACATTTGGGATGTGCGTCAAGGCTATAATATCTGAAGATGCACTAATTGAACATAAAGCTAACCACTTTATTCCAAAAGAATCATCGTCAGCTTGTGGAACTCATGAAACCAGACCGAAGACCCGACTGAAGTCTTGAAAGAAATTTGAAATTGCGGCGGCGAAGGACACGAAAATTATACTATATCATTATTATATATGTATAATTTGGTCTAATAAAGCCTTATTATTATTATTATTTGTAGGCAATGAGATACTTGAGAACAGCTAAGTGCTATGCTACATCTGGTATCTTGTCAGATAACATGGAAGTCTCCTTATCTCTCCTTCTAAAGAAGACATAGATAACTGCCTCAGAAAATTATTAACATTGAACTTTCGTTTGACCTGAATCCAAAATTTTTGGCTACTAAACTAAAAAATATTGGCAAAAATGTTCTTGGGAGTTTAAATATTTGAGAAACTAAATAATGATGGTGCAATTCTCCATTATATTTTATTTGTTTATAACTTAAGCTTAAGTTAAGGTAAACTGCTTATTTATGGGAGCCTGTATGGGCTAGCCCTGACTGCTCTTGTGGCTTGATCGGGTTCAAATCTGATGCATGACGACTGAATCAACTTGCGTTTTTTTATTGTTATCGAGAAGGTAAATTGCTTCGTGTGCACTATTATTTGTGACAAATAGGGTAAACAAGGTAATTTCCAACATGTATCTTATCAAAGAGGCTAGTCAGTTTCCTTGCCGCAAAAATTGAAAACAACTTGATGGGCTCAATGCACTGGTAACTAATTAGCAAAACCATTAAAGTTGTGGTGGTTTGGAATCCTCTATAAGCTGTAGGTCCACAAATACCTAGAAAGTTCTCTGAAATATGAGGAGTCGCTTGGTCCCTCTAGAGTATAGACTGTATTATTATTATTTTATTATTTTAGGGGCTAGTCAGCTATCACAAAAATATTTTGAGGAATTGCCTTAAATACTGAACTACTAAACATCAGGTCAAAAGACCAAATTTTCATCAGCTGATTTGTTCAGGTTGGAATTTTAATAAACCTCAGATCAAATTTTCTGGTATTCAGGTCAATGACCTGAACCCCGAGGAAAATTCTGATCGAAACCAGTTAACTGATGAAAGTTCAGGTAAAAAAGTTAAATGAGTGTGGTTTAGAGGCACCATATTAAGATTATGAATGTAAATCTACTCTGATTTACAGTTAAAATTGCCCTAATATAAAAGTTAAATAATTAATTCACCAATGTGTAGTGCCTTTCTCTAAAAACTTGACAAATGAAAAGGTCGGTCTATCCAGAATATAATCGATACATCCGGTAAGTTTGCTATTATTTTTTTTTACTGTGCTTTGAATGATTTTGCAGATATGTTCTTGGCCCATTTGCTACAATGTATACTTCTATTTAGCGACAATAAGGGAAATTAACAGAGTGACCCAATAATAATAATAATTGAATTTTATTTTTGGTTATGTTTTCATAAAAAAGAATCTAGCCAATCCAGCACCATGACTTCAACTTCTTAATTTTTTACTCTTCCTCCGACGTCCTAAAGTCCTATATCGACGCTCCGGCTAATTAGGGATAGGGGTGCCATTATTGATGATGTCATTCTATTTAATTATACAAATTCATCATTTTTAGTAAAAAATGTTAACCTTATGGGAGCTCACAGAAACCTGTGTCCGATTGGGTTCGAAGTTGGTATGCAATGAAAACCTACGCCAATGCAATAAAACATTTACAGGGCTCCTTAGGATGCCTCATTTTGTTCTACTTGAAACCTGCTATAAAATAGACCCTTGTTTTGACAAATATTGGTGAATCTGTAAAAAAGTAGATGGGGAAGAAACAAAAACAAATTGAAAGCGCACTGTCTTAAAGAGGTGCCATCCAATTGATTGCTGACATTTCATTATACTTCTAACACGCTTATTTTAACAATGTAAAAAACTAGTGAATTTAACGGAATGCAAAAAAGTGGACGGCGAGACGAGCCTGTCAATATTGTCTACTGATGATCTCGTATAAATACTAGTACTATAGAGCTCAGGAAGTACACGTCATCAAATATTCTTTTGACAGCGGTGCCTAGGGTAAAATAGTAACCCTATATAACAACTAAGAGATTATATGTTTTGGTTCTCCAAGACATTTGACATAAGCAGGTTGATGATTTTAGTAAGTCCGGAACTCTATAGACGGTTGGTTAATTTTTGACGTTAGCAGCAATGCAAATTGAATCTATAGGTATGATTGCTTCGTAATTGCATTAGTTTTAGTTTTGTGTATTTGTTCCCGATTTGAACTATGACTCATTGTTGGAAATTTAAAATCGTGGTTACCTGAGTATTTAATTTCTACTGCTCTGGTTCATTCTGACAGATATTTTGAAATGTCTATTTTTTATTTTTCTCAATTATGAAAATAAAATGCAAATTTATGTCATCGAAGAACGGTTAAATTATATATTTATTTGTAAATGTTATATTTTGCATCCGAATGATGGGAGGAAGCCATTAAAAAGCACGCGCTTCTGAAATTATTACTTTTTTTTTATCAAATATGTGTTGTACGTAAGGTCTCATCTCGTATAGCCTTAGCACAATGGAATAGGTTACGCAAAAACAAAAATTGGCATTTGACTAACCTCGTCATGTTTCTTTTACGGAACGGTCTTTCAACGATTGTAATTGCAATGATCGGTAAATATTTTTACAAGACGGTTCTGTTTCGCTCAAAAACAAAGTTTTCTAGTAAAAATTAACGAAACAAAAATTATTGTAAGCTAAGCGTGCAGCGTTTTATTTTATTTTTAATACCTGCAATGTCTGATTAAAGTTCAATAGCATTGGTACAGCGATTCTATCTAAAAACACCTGACCCTACGTGTGTGCCGGGTACTAGCACCCGGAAATTGAGCAAAAGGGCCCCCAAAATTATTTAACAAAAATGCAATAAAAACCTAAAGATTGGCCTATAGGGGCCATTTCAACAAATAGGATGTTTTATTATAAATAATTACTGGCCTATTTACAGTTTTACACCATAACTAAATTTTCGCCTGAGGCGCTGTTTGAGATAACGTACCGATTACCAAAAAACAATATTAAGAAGCCCCTTTAAGGGCCTCGCACCCACTTCCAAAGCAACTTTGCACGGCCCTGATTGGGGAACATAATCATGGTAGAAAGAAATGTTACTCACACTTCCCTATCGCAAGCACCAGTAGTTGTCGAGAAACTTTTTTTAAAATCACGCTCGGTCTATCTATACGTGCACCTTAAATGTATAAAGCTAAAAAAAAAACTATTTACTATTCAGACATCATTTAAAACTACTTTTTTCAATAATTTGTAACAGAGAGTGAATAGCAAAATTGTAATTCTAATAAGAAAAATAATAATATAAAATTTAAATTTTTGCTTAAAATGTATTTTTCAAGCTATTTGCAGTTCATCTTCAAATTGAGAGGTAGATGGCGTTATTAGAATTGTTTAAGTATTTTTTTTACTAAACAAAAAAATGTTTTTCCACGAATTTTGAAACTTTTGTAAATTATTTTAGTGTAAAGTAAATGTCCTTAGTACTTTTTTTTGAAAAGGAGATGGCATTATTACTGGTGATACAATTGACTGCCTATCATCCAGAGAGTACGGGTTCAAATCCGACCCGTGACGATTGAATTAATTTGCGTTTTTTCCAGCGTTGTCGACAAGGTAGATTGCTTTTTGTGCGCTATTATTAATGAATAATAGGGTATACAAGGTAATTCCGACATGTATCGTCAGAGCCATGCTATCAAAAATATACCTGCTGCAAAAACTTAAGTTTGGGATCGAAGGCGTTCGAATGGCTTTCATGTCGAAGAGGTTATACTCAGTTTCCTCGCA
This sequence comes from Mochlonyx cinctipes, assembly GCA_001014845.1. NCBI lineage: Eukaryota > Metazoa > Arthropoda > Insecta > Diptera > Chaoboridae > Mochlonyx > Mochlonyx cinctipes. Next base: position 1,866 of record JXPH01003628.1, on the reverse strand, counting down.
GCAAAAATTGAACATAACTTGATGGACTCAATGAACTATGGTAACTCATTAGCATAACCATTAAAGTTGGGGTGGTTCGGAATCCACTATAAGCTGTAGGTCCACTAATACCTAGAAAGTTTTCTGAAACATGAGGATTCACCTGGTCCCAATAGGGTGCCTATAAGCCTTATTATATTATTATTATTATTACCTACAATAGAATTTAGTTTTTTGACGAAAAGCCTGTTTTTGGACCGGTGAAATTTATGTCTGTTCTTCTTGTATCGGACTTTTCCCCCAAAACATCACTTAATCATGCGTCGCCGTGTTGAATGATGTTTTGTTTTCATTTTCATTAAGTGTTTAGAGACAATTTAGAGGTCTATGACTTAAATTAAATTTTTTGTTTTCATTCAATTTTAAAATAAATAAAATATATTCTGTGTACGAACCTTTTTGTATACAATATGTCAAAATGTCAATTATAATTAGATCACATATTTTTATTTTTATTTTCATTTTAACACACCGAACCGAACAAAATATCCAACAAAAAAAACAAGTTAAAAATAAACAGAAAGAAGAGGAAAAATGCGGTTCACGATCCTATTACGAGAGAAAACTAAGGCGAAAAGCATGCGGACAAGCATCTAGAGCCGAAAAACATGTGAGTGAGCTGAAAGTATAGTGGTGAAATGGTGACATTCCATATTCCAATAAGACATTATTTTAATTGAATTTATATTCCGAACAGAAAAAGGTACAGGCAAATAATTTCCACCCTTCTCCCCTTATGTACACACTCTATGTTAAGGGGGGAGTTGTGTGTAGGTGGGGGAGGGGAAAAGATTAAAATATATATATTTTCTAATAAGAAAAGCAAAAATCTCGCATCTCTTCTTCTGCACAAAATTGCGAACTGCCTGCGAGTTGATGTGCGATGTGCGATGATGCCATGGAGATGTGGATGTGTGGTGGTGGTGGTGGTTATATACCCAGAAATATAAGGGAGTAGTTTACACTAGACACAATATAGACTGCGATTTATATAATATTCTCGCTTTACAAAATTTATCTTCATTTATTGTATATTTATCTCTTTTTATGATATCTAAATGTTGTTTTATGAATGTAGAAAGATTATAAAAGAGAGCCTACTTCCTACACGCTACGGTAGAGAGAAAGAGAAGAGTATATAATAAAAACCGCCCTTTATGGGAGTGATAATAATTTGATTTTATGACGGCCATGTTTTTTACGACAAATAACACAATATATATGTACTATATAGATCGATCTCTTTTCCCCATATAAACTCTGAGCGTATACTTTTGTAACTTCTCTTCTTATTCTGCCTGCTTTTTACTCTCTTCCCATATAATTATACTTTTAATTTGCTATTATCGGTGCGATATTTTTTTAAAAATTGTTGTTATCAAAAAAAAGTGAGAAAATTAAAAAAAAAATCTAAATATTGAACTATGATCATGGAACTTTTATAAATGATGCTTCTTATTGGCAATTAAAAAAAATTTCAAATTATAATTTATATTTTTACGAGACGTTTAATATTTACAATATTTTGTTATATTATTTTTTAAATGAAAAAGTGTTATCTTAAAAATAATAATTATTATTATTACTATATTTAGTACGCCATTAAGATT
>JXPH01003613.1:18742-30986 GCA_001014845.1 Mochlonyx cinctipes | reverse complement strand
CAGTTTAAACGATAAGGGATGCAGATCTAATTTATTTTTAAAAATAATCAAAAACAGCAGAGTATTTTTTAATTTTTTTCAACTCGACCAATTTAGATGAAAACTGCCAAAAAAATAATAAAATAAAATTATTCGATTTGGACGTTTGTTTAACCCCCCTATTCTATGGCAATAGGTCAATGCTACTCTGGAAATTATTTGAAGATCATTTTTTCATGTGTTTTTGAAGATACCTCATTCGGGGCCATTTTTGATTGTGATCAAACAATAGGCTTGCTTTTGTATGAAAAATGAGACATTCATTAATACCTGAAAATCTACTTTCTACGGCCCTGTTCCTGCTCTGTCTCTTTGTAAAAGCTGTTAAATTGTCAGCAACCTGAGGTCATGGACTCTAGAAAAATATGAGCTCCACAGGAGAAGCTTAGGTATTTACCAGAGACCTAATCAGGGTGCTGACATCAAATTCTGATTGAATTTAAAGAAATATCGCTTAAAAATTCTTTTACCTGCCTTTACAAGTCACTGTAAACTGAATGAAAACTAAACAGACAATACAGCACTGTGTGATAGTTGTCAACAAGATGCGGAAACTCAAAATCATCTGATATATTTGTGTCTAAGATTGATGGATCTGGCCGTTTCAGAGTCAGAGTCACAAAAGGTTTAATTAAATTGGCCATTTTGAGGGGTACCAAGGAGCATGGATGGAGTTTCCAATGGCAAGACAAACAAATCTATGGAATTGTCCATTTTGTGGGTCCCAGGGGTACCAATAGATTTCAAGGAGCACCGGAGATGGACATTCTGAACAGCCGTTTTGAGGGTCCTTTGGGTGACCAGTACAGGATTGGCTCATAGGTTCCATTGTCAAAACAGGAAAAGGTCCCCTCGGGTGCCCTTTAGCCTCATATGTTCCAATAATGATAATAATAATAAGGCCTATAGGTACCCTATTGGGACCAGGCGAGTCCTCATATTTCAGAGAACTTTCTAGGTATTAGTGGACCTACAGCTTATAGTGGATTCCGAACCACCACAACTTTAATGGTTATGCTAATGAGTTACCAGCTCATTGAGCCCATCAAGTCATGTTCAGTTTTTATTGCAAGAAAACTGACTAACCTGACATACACACATATACCACCACAATCATAGGTTATATAATTGTAGATGGTAGTAGGTGTATGCATATTTCACAGACTGACTGTTCTGTATTCTATTTATAGAAATATCGATAATGCAGATTTATTACAAACTGAAAATCAACCATCCAATTTAATAGAACACAGCAGTTTCGAACCCATAACCTAGTGGATGTGGGGCTAGCGTGCTAACCACTCAACCACCCGGTCGTCATATGTTCCAATGATAAACTAAAAAAAATCAACCAAATTTGCCATTTTGAGGGCCTCAGAGGCACCAAAAAGTACCGAAAATAGACACTTTGAACACTGCAGATGCATGTCCATCTTTGGTTCTCCTTGGTACCCCTGGGACCCAAAAAATTGCCAAATTGATCGAGTTTTAATTTTGCCATCGGAGCCTAAGCCTATGAACTAATCCTGCTAGGTACCTGAGGAACCTTCAAATTGGACAATTTGCCATTGAAACTTATGAGGCAAGAAATGTTTTGAAAGTCTATCTTCCAGATTTTGGTATAATTGGCCGAAAGACATTTGGCCAAATGGAAAAATTGGCCAAAAGACATTTGGCCGAAACACATTTGTCCGGAAGCGGAATACAGGGGTAGAGGCATGGCCTGGACATTTCTGGGTTGATTATGCGGCAGAACCCAAGCAAATGACCGGGGAACACAATGGTGGAATGGAGTTGAAGTTTGAATTGTCCGTTGAAAAAACGGTATTTTGAAACTAAATGTATATAACAGCGTTTAGGTAGAAAAAGTTTTAAATGAAATCATTCAATTATTATCTTATTATTAAGATTATTTAATATTTTCATCCAAAAATATAACTAGGTGCCATGGGCATCCTTTCAGGGAACCCCAGGCTGTAAAACACGTGGTGAAATATCATTTCCTGGTCTATTCTGTTGTATTAAAAATCATATGGTATTTTGTATAGGTTCCGAAAATAAGCCCCAATGGGGAGCTGAAGGCAACACATACATTTATGGCTTTACACAGTAAAAACTTACTTCAATTTTACCAATAAGTATTCTTAAATTCCACCTTATTGAGTTTAAATTTTACATTTACAGTAAACAATTCACGAAATTAAGCTGTAATGTATTTGAAGAGGGAATTCGGGAATTTGAATATTCTTGGGTCCGAGCAAACCCAGGGTGGTGAACCATTTTACCACACCCACGTCACGTTAAAGCCACAAATTATGGTTTTTATGTTGCCGGTTTTTGTTCGGAAAATTAACATGTTTTTAGGGCTAAAAAGCAAAACAAAATATGTTTGCCATATTGTTGTTGGAAGTGTCTTAAAATATTGTCGTTTTGAAATAAAAATGAAAAATAAGTAAAAACCTAATTTAAGCAAAATGAGTTTTGGGAAATACTTCAATTCTACCCTATTTTTCCCATATCCAAAGTACAAAAATCCGCTGGATTCACCGACCGTTTGTCGGTAAATGAGTTTTATCATCAATCGGTTTTTGCCGGTCAATTTGTACAGCGAACGCCTTTAAAAGCATCCGAAAACGGTGGAATATTCAACACGTGAATACAGGACGTGACGATTTATGCATGATCTGGTGTGCATCCAGCAAAAACCGGTGGAATTGACGGATGTTTTTTAGATCACCGTCATGGGCGTCACAGGATTTATTTTGCTTATACCAAATTTTACATAGGAACTGTTCTTGGGCATTTATCAAAAGCTTATATTCCAAATTTGAGCTCATTCCGATCCCTAGAGTTCAACAATTCTGGAAGTTTCTTGTACAGATGCCCTCTGATCCCGTTTTGGATACTAATTCTGGACGTTCCTTGTTCATAGGAGCCCTCAGATCACGATGTCCTAGGGTCAATCTTTCTTCTTCTCAATTTCTCCGTGGTCCAATTTGGCCCATTAACAAACCACACAAAATTTCAGTCAAATCGGTTGAAAATTGTGCGAGCTATCGAGGCATAGACACACGGACATTATTTTGTTTTTCGCGTTTCTGACCAATTGGAACAACTTTGATCTAAATATGTTGATTCTAGTTCTGGTGCTATAGATCGAAGAGCACTATATACGATTAAGGACGATGAATGCACCACTCCTTTTTTTAATCCTGGATTCAGCATCTTTAGTTGCACCGCCGTCTTCGCTAACAATACTTCCCAGATACTGGAATCGCGTTACTCGCTCTATGGAGTTGTTGGCGAGCATTAAAGGCAGATTGGAGTCATTTATGCGCATTTTTTCGTCTTGTTAACTTTTATTTTCAGCTCAACTTTAGCAGACTCTCGTTCTAGGTCTTTCATATTATGTTTCATGTCCACTAGCTTATGTGCTAGCATCACGGAGTAGGTACTCTACATTTGAAACCCTCATAACTCTTGCATATCAGGGATATGATTTTATTGGGTACACCCAAGTTTTTTAATTCAGCTCATATGCATTCTCTATCTAAGGAATCGAATGCTATGATGGGAGAAAGGAAAGCTGAAAGTATTTTAAAATATTTCTCCACTTTCTCCTGTACATTGTACTTATGTACATCGCCATTTTCTTAACACCCCTTTGAAAAATAGTCCACAGTCTGGACCGGAGTCTAGTCGAGATACTTATTCCGGTCTAGTGTTGTCAGTTTGATCAAGATTACCATAATGCAGTTGTCAATTTTTGACACCATCAAAAAATCATTTGTCTACAAATCTCGTTATCGAAATACGAAAATTTCAAGCAAGATTCAACTATTTTTCGATTAATATTCATTACGTAACAACACAAAGCTTGCAGCAGCAGCAGCAGCTCACACACATAATTTGTAGGTGACCTAGATGGCAGACCAAAGTGTTGATCACCATCTTGTGTTTGTATATTAAACAAGAGTAAGATAATAAAACACCACTTCCGAATTTAGAAGCAAACTCTAATTAAAAGAAGTATAAAGTGTTAAATTTCACATGCAATCGGTTTTATAACCGAATTGTGAAAATATTTTTATTTTTATTTTTTTTCGGATTCAATTCAATTCAATTTATAAAAATAAAAATTTCACTTTCAATACACAAAAAGAAAATAAAATAAAAAAAAACAATCAGAGCCAAAGCTCTGTTTTCGATTGAGTTTATGAATTTCCATATTTAAAACCTGTTTCCAACAAGCCATACCCATTACTTTACTTGCCATCACGTAACGCTATGTGTATTATTGATGAAAGATGATCCAAAATGAAATGTTATGCAACGATAAAATGCCTATTCGGAAGTATGTTAATTTATGTAGATGGTACTCTAAAAATGGACAGGTTTCTCATTTTTATCTATGCGATAACCTATCGATTGTGAATATTGAAAGTGGGTCGGTGTGATAGGGTATTTGGCGCGAGCATTGACTCTATATGCAAATTTAATTTTTAAATTCGCATTAAACAATTAAGTGCGGTAACTGTGAACTGAACAAACAATTTTATTTTATTTTTCTTCGGATTAAAACTTTATTTTCCATTCATCTTTCTTTCATTTTATATATTATTTTATTATTTACTATAACTTAATCGGAAGAATATATACAATTATGCATTGTAGTTTTTTTTTCTGCAGCTTTTTTCCAGCTTGAAAGCGAAATTTATTTTATTTTACTCTAATCCTAATAAATCAACGCATATATAAAATTTATTTTAATTTGTACGTAACGCGGAAAAAGATTCTTTACATTTTTATATATTGTATCATAAAACTGTGAAACTAAGTATATGCACCCAATAAGCATGATGCAGCATAATGCTTGTGTCCCATCTCCTATGATCTCATGGTCACTTACTTATATGGCAATAGATTTTCACAACTATAAGTAAATATTGTACTATAAAGTATAGCCACTAAGAGTCACCCTGTAATGCATATTAGTCGAACGTGCTTATCGGGTAGATGTACTATTAATTCACATATTTTATCATGCTCTTTTTCCTTGACCTTTCGCTCGAGGAATCTTGTGATATTTAAAGTAGAATTTATGATTCGCTTCAGAGACTTGTTTCTTTTTATTTTATTGTACATTTGCTGCAATTTAGTTCCATAAAGATTTACTGATTCGATAATTTTAAGGCGATTATTCCAATATAAAAAGATGAATCAACATTAATCTGGCTTATAAGTCTGGCACCTGTTGAAATTATGATCTACTTTTTTTCTAAATAGACCAAGTACAAGTCAAATGCCTCAAAATCTTAGTTTCAGATGATAGACAATAACACAGATGTAGATCAACTTTGAATTTTGAGTGGCTTGATCGGTAGTGCGTCTGCCTATCAACCAGCAGGGTACGGGGTCAAATCCGACCTGTGACGATTGAATTAACTTGCGTTTTTTCATCGTTGTCGAGAAGGTAAATTGCTTTGTGTACGCTTATTATTACTGAATGATAGGGTGAACATGGTAATTTCCGACATGTATCCTCAGAGCCATGTTATCAAAAATATACTTGCTGCAAAAAACTTAAGTATTGGATAGAAGGCGTTCGAATGGCGTTCATGTCGAAGAGGTTAGTCAGTTTCCTTGCAGCAAAAATTGAACTCAACTTGATGGGCTCAATGAACTGGTAACTCATTAGCATAACCATTGAAGTTGTGGTGGTTTGGAATCCGCTATAAGCTGTAAGTCCATTAATTCCTAAAAAGTTCTCTGAATTATGAGGACTTGCCTGGTCCCAATAGGGTACTATAGGCCTTATTATAATATTATTATTATTAGATCAACTAAAAAGAGGGGTCCATGATCGAATTAGGATTTTTATTTAGAAAACCATGAATGATTTTGTCTTAAAATACTCAACAGGACATTTTCTGATTTTTTGGCATGTCGCCGAACAAGAACGTCAGACAATCCATAAAATTGAAAACCTAGTTTTACCATCGATAGCTCCACAACAACCAACATTATTCTCCAATCTATAATAAATTGCTTTAATGTATTATAACTTATCAGTTCAACTACTAAAATTACAAAACTTCAGTACAAAAGTGAAATTTTTCCCTGAAATGTCTTTAGAGAAATTTTGAAAAAATAAAAATGTCTGACAATCTATGAAGAAAGTAATAGTTTTCAAGCAACCTCTCTAGAGATATCACTTTTTGAAACTAGAAGCTCCAAACACTCAGGCAAAAACGTAAGAAACCACAAAGTGAATCCTATAGCTTGTCTTTTTTACTATTAAAACTGGATTTAGACTTGGACAAATATCATACGTACAAACTTTGAAAAGGATCGGAAAAGTATTTACAGGGCTATCCATGAAAGGTTGGTAATTGTAAGCTTCAGGAACATATGATTGTACCTCAAAAGACCGAATATCATGAGGTCAACAAATCATATAGCGGAATCGAAAAGGCCGAATTACTCAAAACGCCGGCAGAAAATTTGTATAAGGGCGAATTTTCAAAAAGACGAATTCAATTGCTCGCGCGGTCACTTCGGTACACTCGGCCCCTCGGCGGACAATCAACATGTTCGGCTAAATGTTAATACACTAGGGTGCATTCACTTGGGGGCCTAAAATTAGGTTAAAAAATTGAAAAAAGCCCTACGGAAAACCTAATGGCTCTTCACGTCTTCCTACCGGGTAGTAAGTTGTATGAAGAAAACTGTGATGAGAAACCCGTGAAGGAATCTTCACGAAATCATGAGAACTCCTTACATTATTTTAACGACATAACGGCTTCCTCATGGCTAAAAATTAAAGAATCTGTGAGGAAACCATGAGAACACATCAGCAACCCATGAAAATTCCTCATGCCTTCCTCACATGTAACCTTTTTGATCCTAAAATTTGAATTTTCAAATAAATCCAATATTTTTCGAAAAAATTTGCTTATTTTTGCAGTTATGCTTTAAATTATTAGCATTTAATCATATCCGTTAGGATGCCGTGAGTATGTCTATAAGAAGCTTGAAGGAAACCGTGAGGATGGTCTCACGCCTTATTTTAACGTAGGGGCGCATTCACTTGTTAAAAAAGGTGCATTCCATAGGGGGCCTAAAATTAGGTTAAATTTGTTTTTAAATTGTGAATTCACTAGTGCTAATCAAAATAGCTTATAATATTGGTGGAGTTTTTGAAGTACTTCGCGGAAACTTATAAATTATAAGCGCCCATTATTTACACCGTCTAACTCAATTCGGCTTTTTGTAAAATTTGCTTTATGATCCAAGAATTTTCCTTATGAACATTCGGCCTTAAGAAGATTCGGCTAAAACTTTTCTGCCTTTTGTATTTTCGACCTTATGATTGGAATTGTTTTTGGGCACTTATCAAAAGCTTATATTCCAAATTTGAGCACATTTTCATCACGAAAACTCAATGACTCAATTACTCTAAATTTGAACCCATTCTGACTATTAGAACTTGAGATTTTTGGCAATTCCAAATTCTTGAGCAAACCCTAAATCCTAAGGCAATGGAATTAAAATTTATTAGGAACTGTTCTATAATGTGCCTACAAAAAGCTTGTGTTCCAAATTTGAGCTCATTTCGATCATTGGAACCCTAGATTCCTAGAAATCCCTTCTGCTATGCACAGATTCCGGGGTCCAAGAAACAAATTTTATTAGGAACTGTTCTTGGGTACTTACAAAAATCTTATGTTCTAAATTCGAACTCATTCCGATTATTGGAACCCTAGATCTCTAGAAGTGGAAGTGGTGTTCTTGAGTGCTTCCAAAAAGCTTATGCATATACAGTAAAAACAAATTTGAATTCTAAGATTGAGTAATCGTAAATTTCAATTGTCTGAGTTGGAATTGAAAATTACAATCAAATATTCGTAAAATTCAACTGGCTGAGTTTGAAAATATGTGGATAGTTCAACCGAATGAATTGAATTTTACAACGATAAGGATGAATCGTTATTTATTTTTATTTAGTCCAAATTTCAGCTCATTCCGATAATTGGAAGGTGAGATTTCTAAAAATTCCTGGTGCATAGCAGCTCCCACATCCAGAGGTCTTAGTATCAAATTTTGTTAGGAATAGTTCTTAGGTTTACCAAAAGTTTATAGGTATGTATTTCAAATTTGAAGTTATTCCAACATTTTATGACTTCGAAAAAGTGACAATTGTCCAAGAGGTGTTCCTATACAGGGTCTGTCAAATTTTTCACTGAAATATCATGTGGATCGTGTTGGTCTTGACTATTAAACACAACCTAAATTTTAACACCAAAAACTATCATGCTGGAACCTAGAGAGCTACTCTGCCGTCACAATTGAAATATTGCTATCTACAATTTTTGACATTTGGGAAAATCAATGTTTTCTAAAACTTTTCTCATATAACTCTATGTAAAATTGAATGTTTAGGCTCGATTTGTACCATTTACACCACTTCAATTGTACTGAAAAAAAAATCTACAGGATACATATCAGTGAGATTGAGCTTGCTCTATACCAAACTCAATTACACCCAAAAGTGTAGAAAGCAATATTTCAATAGTGACGGCAGTACTGGGGTCCCTCCGTTGTCCAATCCCAAAGATCAAGACTTGATGTTGTACCGTTTGAAAAAATCGAACTTCTGAATCAATAAAGACAACAACAGGAGCCACAGTTGGCTTATAATGCTAAGTTTAGTTTAAGTTTAGTCTTGGCATGCTAAAGATTAAAAGGATGTACAAAGTACATTGTAGAATGAGATGGACTTTAACCTCAGCTATAAGGTACGTCTGTGTGAAATAATACAGACAAAATCATTAAACATGAAAACTCAAAAGGATTTTTAGGAAATCACTAGCCAATCTAGGTTAATGTGCTGAATGCGAGCATGTATAGCTTCTTATATACGAGTAATTTGAACAAACGCTCACGAGTTTTGTGGGCTTGGGCTCCTAACAACCAATAGCAAATTACAATAGTATTTTTTCAATAAGCTGAAATTCAAGGTACATTAATATTTTTCCGGTATACTTACAAACTTCATATGCTTTTCTGGATAATTCTAGAAAGCAATCTTTCTCATAATTATAAATATTAAAACTATTTTCCACTGTTTATTCTTTTACAAACTCCTAAATAAGCCATCAAAAAAGACATTAGATTTATAGTTTTAAACCATGTGGAAAGTTCTCTCACATTTTTGTAACCACCCTCAACTGCACTCTAATTCATTTTATGTTTGATTTTGATTGCATAACACTAAATCAATATAAATTTATTCTCACCATCATCATCATCAGCTTTCAAGTCCACCTCTAGGCTATACGATTTAATGTAAATCAAATAAAAAATTTAAATACCACCATCGATCGTGTCTTGAAGATTCCCAAAAGCATAAAATCCGGTGATAATAAACCTCTATTTTCGCATTAAAAAAGAGAATTTATTTCAGAGAGTGAAAGTGCAGACTTGTCATGACTCTTCATATCACAATTGTGCACAAATTAAAAAAAATTAAATAACTTATTTTTCTTTGTGTAGTTAAAAGGTGTGCCGAATTGCTTTATAAAAAAACACCTACAAAACGTTTTTAGGGTGAACGTACTTTTGAAATTTGGCTACCTCATCCTGATTACCATTTCCATTATATATTATCTATAAGCACACAAGAAGAGACGTAACAATAATTATTAGTTTATTTTTCGCTGATGATTTTGAGCACTTTCTTTTAAAAATAAAGTCAATATTGAGCTATTAGATTGGAAATGTCAACATCCAAATTTTAACAATTTCTTATTTGCTCGCTAACAGTAATGTTATGTTACGTGTGGTGACGGTGAGGTGATAATTACATGTTAACCATTATTATTGGTAAATATTTATTTTTTCGCACACAATGAGCAAAGTCATGTGAAGCGAGGAGCAAGGTGATTAATTACCCTAAAGAGATTTCATCAAGAAACAACTACTTGCAAAACTGTAAATTACAATACTACAAATTCTGATGGGTTTATTTGAAGTTGATGTTGAATGCAGAAAAAAAGACAATTAATTGGAAAATTAGCGTTTCTCAACTTCCTGAATTCAATTAAAATAATAAACATACTGGTAAATATGCTAATTTAAGTCTACTTATAAATTGGAATTAAAAATAAATTGCAATTCAATTTTTAACAGTATGTTGTTCTTAATATTTTTTAAATTAAAATGATTTGATATATAATGACTTAATACTTTTGGACGGTACTGTTTGATTCCATTCATAAAAATATGAATGTCAGCAGCTCCTTAACGTATTATGACTTTTAGAATGAAAAATACTCTAACTGTTTGTTTTTCTTGAACTTATATTAAATATCTTTGAATCATGGCTAAAATATGGCGTGCTTTCATTACTTAAGAGCTATGGCCCCTTGCGGTCGAGGGCAGTAGCCCAAAGCTTCTTTTGCTACTGATTAGGGTTCCGTTGGGCCCCTTCATAGCACGGGCCGTACCATCCAAGTTTACATCACCTAATTTAATTAATCTCAATACCGGTCATAACACATTCCCACCATAATTCTATGTTAGTAATCGTTTGAGGCCATCTTATCTGGAGGATTTGACGCAGACACTGATTAACAAATGTCTGAATTTTATTGGTGACTTATTCAGTCACTTTCCAAGTCTCGGACATGGACAGCAGTGAGGATAGTACAAGACTTCCAAATAGTCAAAGCCCGGTGCTTTTATATAAGGCCTGAGTGACACATGTTGTTCAACGCATAAAATATTCCTCTCGTAATGTTGATGTGGCTTTGTTAACGTCTTCGTCAGTACCACCATTAGTTGTCATCTTGCTTTACCGTCATTCTCAAAATTGCCAGCACTATTTCTGTTTTATAGCGAGATACTTTAGCCAGGGAAGCGTTTTTGATTTTGCCTTCCATATCTTTCTTTTTGTGCCAGGTAATTCGTATCTTCTAGACGATCATCCACATTTTTCTATTTCATGCCACACTTCTCTATATCAAATGCTTTACACAGCACGTCATCCAACACAACCAGGAACAACAAAGGGAATAGCAAGCATCCTTGTCATACACCATTCTTCACGGGAATAGGGTCAGTGAGCCTATTCTGATGTACGACGTGGCAAGTGAAGTTGTCGTAAAGTGTTGAATCCAGAGAGAAGGCTGAGGGGGCTGAACTCCCCCTGAGATTTTGNTCTTCTAGACGATCATCCACATTTTTCTATTTCATGCCACACTTCTCTATATCAAATGCTTTACACAGCACGTCATCCAACACAACCAGGAACAACAAAGGGAATAGCAAGCATCCTTGTCATACACCATTCTTCACGGGAATAGGGTCAGTGAGCCTATTCTGATGTACGACGTGGCAAGTGAAGTTGTCGTAAAGTGTTGAATCCAGAGAGAAGGCTGAGGGGGCTGAACTCCCCCTGAGATTTTGGGAAAAAATATTTTTTAATACTTTTTCAATAATTGTTTTAAGTTGAAAATGGTTTTCTAGTTGAGTCAATGACGCCTTTAAATTATAAATTGCACCCTGTGCACAGTTTACTTTTGAAGATCAGTTTTTTTCCAAGATTAGGGTGGAGTTTTCTATTGGAGCCCCCCCTGGTACTGATCTCTGGATTCAACACTGTTCGTAAGATTCCTGGATCAGATCAATAATCTTTACTGGAACTCCTCTATCGCTTAAACTCCTCCAAATTGCGTCTTGCTTTAGAAGATCAAAAGCTTTCTGGAAGTCGACGAAAATGACGTACAGTTGTAGTCGGTTCCACTTGATACACTCCTCAATTATAACTCTGACCATATTTATTTGGTCGACACAGGAGACATGCTTTAGAAAGCCTGCCTGTTCTCTTCGTAATGATGCATCAAGTGCTGAGTTGATTCTTTTTAAAATAATTGTCCACAGTATTTTGCTGGAAATGGACTGCTGCATGATCCCTCGCCAATTGTTACAGTCACTTATATCACCTTTCTTTGGGATCTTCGTTATCAGTCACTCAGAAACGTGTTCGTGTTCCAGACATTACATAAAAATGGATGGAGGATGTCTGTTGATAGGTCTATATCAGTTTTGAGAACTTCTGGAGGAATTACATCAACACTAGGAGCTTTTCCATGTTGCAAAGAAGAGATTGTTTCTTCGACCTCCGTTCTATTCAATCCTCGTA
>JXPH01003613.1:670-18627 GCA_001014845.1 Mochlonyx cinctipes | reverse complement strand
TCAATCCTCGTACCGATGCTGACGGGTGCTGAAGCTGGATTTTGCTGGTCGTTAACGAGCCACTATTAACAACTTCGTTGAAGTGCTCCCACCGCCTATGAAGTTGCTCGTCCTCAGTATGCAGGATGTTCCTGTCCTTACCTTTTACGACAGGCAGGACCATATTTTTAATCGAATTCACAAGCTTTTTGTTTAGAATCTTTACATGCTGCAGCATTTTCTGCTTTGGTCGCCAAATCGTTACGTATTTTTGCATTTTTGACTCACCGCTTCTTGGAGCAGCGTGGATTTTAAACCTAAAGTAACCAATTAATAGGTGATGTGGTGTTCTCAAGTCAGTGCCTCGCCTACTCTTTACATCGATGAGAGATGATCGCCAAGATGTGGTCTATCTGGAAGAAATCACCATTTGGATACACCTACGTGACTTTATGATTCGTTTTGTGTGGGAACAGAGAGCCTTCAATAACCATATTATGTGTACCACACAAATCAGTCAGCAACTCTCTGTTTTCATAAAGTGTTCGACGAATCCCGTGACGGTCCATTACGTGTTCGATGCTGTTGTTGCCCATCAATAATTGTATTTCCCCATTAGGAATGGTTGACAAAACAGAGTCCAAACGATCATAGAACTCCATTTTTGTTTGCAGGCCATTGTCATTAATTGGAGCGTAGCATTGGACTATCGTCATATTAGCAGATTGCGTACGAAATCAAGCTTTCATAATATGGTCTGTTATGGGCTCCAAACTTATTAGGCTTTTTCTCGTAGTTGCATTAAAAGTAATGCGACTCCTGTTTAAACGTTACCAGATTAACAACCAGATTTCATCAGGCTGCTTTTATCTGCGAGCTTATTTTCACCACATCCTTTTTACCAAGTTTCTTTATAATCCTTAACTATATTCAGCAAATTTTCCAGCATCAGTTGCTGGGTGATGGAGTTCACGTTGAAACAACCGATTGGAATCGTTCTATTCGCGCGAATGTTCCGGTCCGAAATTTTCCTTTTCAACTTTTTTATAATCTGGTTTTAAAATGGTGCACTCTCTCGGTAAAAGACTCTCCCTCTATTAACAACTTTTCAAAGGTCCTTTCAATTTTTTTTTTCGGTCCCTTGAGAGTTTCTCGTTACCCGTATAAGAGTATTTTCCCGTTGATTGGAACTACCGATAGTTCAAATTTTCTTGCAAATTTTCTCGTTAATTGAAAGAAATTCTTATTAACGAGAAAAAACTATAATTTCTCTGCTACTTATCTTGATCAATGTAATTTCTTCTCTTTAATTGGAAGCCGGTCTTGAGCGACTTCCAACTAACGAGAACATATCCGTAGTATAGTGCACACCAATAGTATAACAAAAAAATCATATTGTTTCATGTTGAATGAGACGTCAACGTTTTCTGTAATTGTCTTAGGTAAATTGCCTCGGCCATGGAACCTAAATACTACCTTTAACTGTATTATGAAGAGTATTTTTAGTTCTTCTTCTAGCTTTTTCGGGGGTGAGTGTATCACAGAAAAAGAACATGCAGATAGGTTAGACAAAAAGCTTAATCAATTTACATAAATAATTTAAGTTGGGGTTGAAGAACAAAATAAAAGACAAGACAAACTTTCAGGTAATACTTTCAGCCATTAGTTTGAATGTTCTTCTTCTGTGGCCAGTACATTATGCAATGTATACAAGGTCTTATGCTTATTACACCATTATGTACAATTCTATTGCATAATATGGTGTGCATCTAAATTAAAATTATTTTTAAGATGTTTTAAACTAAATAGTAAATCTTAAGGCCACGATAAAATGCCATGAAAAAGGGCTTCAAAATAAATTATTTGAACTTCCTTTTGTCCAACAGTTAATGCTAAATGGGTCGTTAAAGTTATTTTATATTAAAAACATATGAGCTACAAAACTATACATTACGTAGCCTAAAACATCATCAGTTAGAAAATTGTTTAATTAAAATTAATTTACAAAAAGTACTTAACAATTAAATTTTGAGATTACATAAATCAAAATTACGATTTGTTAGCATAAATCACGGCTACTGACTCCAAAACAACGTACAAAAGACCCATAATTTAATTTTATAAATATTCAGTGATTTTAATCTCGTGAGAAAATTTTCAGTTTTATTTAACACACATTTGAATTTTTCATGATGTTTTACCCTGCCAAAACTTTGAAGACACACACTCAGCTGACACTTACAATATGTAAAATAACACTTATTTCGGATACTGGTGGGAGCGAAAGGTCTCACTACCATTCTTTTTAATCAATGATATTTTTGCTTTGAATTTCGGGAAAAAGAACAAATTTTTATTGTAAGTCAAATTTTACCCAAAATTTTGGTGTTTAAAAGAGGACAAAGCCTGGATACTCAAAAAAGTATTAATTTGGGGCTGTTTCTCCTCAATATTTCTTAGGTAAAACAAATTATTTTCACAATTTGCCAGAAATTGTGTCCCACAGATTTTACGTCAACCAACTTCTGACGAAAATCTTTGAAAAAAGAATAAGAAGAATATTAACCTTTTCATATCACATTTTTGACACTTGAAAGTCGTCACATTGTTCCCCAATGTTGTATCTGACAAATTGTGGGAAGTTTCAACAATTTTCTTTAAAATTTGCTGCCACACTAAATACTTCCATATGATTCATCCATTTTTATTGATTTTTAACCATAACACTTGTGCTGTATAATTGTATGCTGTGTGTGATTGTGACGCCTTTTACAGGGCGCAAAATGGTTATAATCTCTTATTTGTTGGTTGTTTGGAAAAGTAATTTCACGCTTTTATTTTTGTATACTGTCTATTTATTTTTCCTCATCATGTTCATGTGCAGAGATATTAATCATCTTATCATAATTATGTTTCTAATATGTTTTGATTGATTAAGAGAGATGCGAGTACAATATTCATCTTTTTATCACGTTTTTACATCATTCCCGCCTCTCCACTATGAATATAAAATGCTAATGATTGTACTTTTCCTTATAATAACGCATAATTTTGCATCATGTATGCTCTAATTGCAATTAGTAATCTGCACTTAAGAAATTTTTGATTATAATTTTTGCTTTTCTTGTATTTTCTAGCTTCAAAGGGGAGCGGCAACATGGCTCCTCTTGCTCATAGCGATTTCTGCGACAATTTACCGAGCAGAGGCAGCAGACAACAACAGAGTCGTATGTTACTACACAAATTGGAGCGTCTACAGACCTGGAACGGCCAAATTCAATCCTCAGAACATTAATCCATACCTATGCACACATTTAATTTACTCTTTTGGAGGATTTACGAAGGAAAACACACTAAAACCTTTCGATAAATATCAGGATATTGAGAAAGGTATTTATTTTAATACAAATTTCAAATGTTTTTCACTAACTACTTCTTCTTTTAAGGTGGTTATGCTAAATTCACCGGCCTCAAAACCTACAACAAGAACCTAAAGACAATGCTCGCAATTGGTGGATGGAACGAAGGTTCGTCACGATTCTCAGGCCTAGTCGCAAACGCAGAAAGACGCAAAGAATTCGTTAAAAATACAATCAAATTCTTGAGACAAAACCAATTTGACGGTCTAGATTTGGATTGGGAGTACCCAGCGTTCCGTGATGGTGGAAAGGCTAGAGATAGAGACAACTACGCGCAATTAGTCCAGGAATTAAGAGAGGAATACGATAGAGAATCATCTAAAACTGGAAGACCAAGACTATTGTTGACAATGGCAGTTCCAGCTGGTGTCCAGTATATCGAAAAAGGATACGATATCCCAAAATTAAACAAATATTTGGATTGGTTCAACATACTTAGCTACGATTACCATAGTGCTTTTGAACCAGCAGTTAACCATCATTCCCCATTGTACCCTTTGGAAGAAGAAAATGAATATAATTTTGATACCGAATTGAATATCGTAATTACTCCATTTTACCCTTTATTATATTTTTATCTGAATCGTATTTTTATTCCAGGACTACAGCGTTAAATTCTATTTGAACGCTGGAGCAGATCGTGAAAAGATCGTTTTAGGAATCCCGACCTACGGAAGGTCATACACATTATACAACCCTGAAGCCAACGCAATTGGATCTCCCGCTGATGGTCCAGGAGATCAAGGAGACGCTACACGTGAGAAAGGATATTTAGCATACTACGAAATTTGTCAGTACATCAAAGAAGATGATTGGACAGTTGTTCAACCAAACCCTAACGCGATGGGACCTTATGCCTACAAAGATAACCAATGGGTTGGTTATGATGACGAAGCTATTGCTCGCAAGAAAGCGAAGTATGTTGCCGAAAACGGATTGGGAGGAATTATGTTCTGGTCCATCGACAACGATGATTTCAGAGGAACTTGCACTGGAAAACCATACCCGATTATCGAAGCTGCCAAAGAAACTTTGTTGAATAGTTTGAGGTACTTTTTGCCCTCTATTATCCCGTAAAACATTTTAATTTAATTTATTTTTCATATAGTATTAGTGATAATGATATTGCTGTGCCAAGTCGCCCAAAGAAACCAAGTCGTTCAAGGAGTCGTCCAGGAAGTTCTTCAAACAGAAATAAATTGTCTTCGGATAAGGTTGAGAAAACTACAGTTAAATCCACGAAAATTTCATCAAATCGCAAAGTATTAAAACCAAAAACTACAACTACAACGACAACAACATCGACAACCACCGAATCATCCTCCTTATATATTGGAGGAAGATCTACAACTCCAGAACCACCAACTACACCAGATCCAGGAAGTGGTAAATCTCTTTTAAAATAATAATAATCTAAAAAAAGCTCTAAAATTATTTTAAACATTCTAGATTTCAAATGCGAAGATGAAGGATTCTTTCCCCATCCAAGGGATTGTAAAAAATATTTCTGGTGTTTAGACAGTGGACCATCAAATCTCGGACTTGTTGCCCATCAGTTTACTTGTCCCTCAGGACTATTTTTCAACACAGCTGCTGATTCTTGTGACTACACAAGAAACGTTAAATGCTCAAAACCAAAAACAGCCACATCGACAACGTCAACATCAACAACAACTTCCACCACCTCAGCACCTTCAACCACTACAGAAAGAGCTAGAGTCACCTCAGCCACAAGCAAATATTCGTTCATTAGAGCTTCATCGACAACAACAACTCCACAACCAGAATCTGAAGAGTACGAAGATGAAGAGGAAAATACCGAAATTCAACCAGAAGAAGATCCTCAAGTTATCAAAGAATTGATAGCTCTAATCAAGAAGGTTGGAGGTATTGAAGAATTGGAGAAACAGTTGCAAGCACAAGAAGACGGATCTATTGTCCTGAAAAATGTGGAAACGGATACGATTACAACGACCCCATCAACAATCAGCAAATCCTTATACGAAAGAGTTTTGAGTAGAGCTGCTGGAGGTGTCCAGAAATTCCGTCCCGCTTTAAGAACATCCCCAGCCTCGGTAGAAAATAAATATTCTTCAGTTGTAAGATCAAGTAACAGCCGTGTCGCACCTCAAAACGAAGGATTGGATAAAGTGCCTGACTTTGAAGGATTTTTGGGTGAGAAACCACAATACGTTACAATCAAGAGGGTAAGACCAACAAAACCTGTTGAACAAGATGATGATGAAGAATCTGATGAGGAAGTTGATGAAGAAGAGGAGGATGAACGACAACAATCTTTTACTCAGAGAAGTACATCAAGTGGACCACAGTACGTTAACATCAGAAGATCAAAACCATCCACCGTCGCTGATGTTGAGAGTGAAGAGGAAGAGGACGAAGTCGTCACCGAGAATCCAAAACGGTCGCAATACAGTTTCAATAGGGATAGATACACACAAGCTGCTACAGAATCAGCTGGAGAGACTGAAAGCTTTACTAATAGGTGAGTTTCTATTCAAAGAGCAAGTAAGCAATCTATACAAACTACATTTCGTTACCTTTGCAAAATTAAAATTAAAAAAAATAACAACTATTTTAGGTACAACACAATAAATCGCAGTAAACCAACAAAACCTGAGGCACGACCAACAACGTTCAAGGAGGAGAAGGAAGAGGAGGCCGAAACTGAATCATCAATTCTGGTATCTCCTACTGATAATCAATCAAATTTACAATACACAACAACAGTTACAGTAACTGAAGCACCAGAACAATTAACAACTACATTCAGTACACGACAATATAACAATTTAGAACGTAGTAGTAGCACAACCGAAACACCTGCACTCACTACAGAAACAGAAATACTCGAAAAAGATACAATTACAGACACGCCCACAGACACACAGACACTAGAACCCAAACTGAACGATGAGAATGAGGTAACAACGATGCAAAGCTTAGGTGACAGTGTTACTGGTATTAGCGTTAGTGAAATTAGTAGTAGTAGCGTTGGCTTTATTGGTGATAATGAGATTATTCCAAATGACTTACCGACAACAACAACCCCAAAAGTCCCACAAGATGATAATTCCAATTCAATCTTTAAATTCTCTACACGTACTAGAAAACCGACGGTACGCCCATTAGCTTTAGACCTTGTTACTAACAAAATCGAAACAGATACCTTACTAACCTCCACTGTATATGCTCCGAGACCATTCGGTTTGGCACGTCGCACCCGGCCAACGAGAACCACCACCACCACCACACTGTCACCAACAGATTCGACGACATTGCGATCAGTCAAGGTGAGTGTAAACGATAAAAAATCGTATTATAATCCTCCTAGCCGTACAAATTTCCTCTTCCCCAACCCCAAACAAAATGAAGCCGATAGAGATGATGATGATTACGAGGTAGGTAATGATGATAGCTTATCACAAAATTCTGATATATCTATTAGCACAACAAGTAGGCATACAGGTCGTGGTCGCGTTCGTTTCCACTCCCCTACCGAGCGTAGTAATGAAAAGTCTGATGAGGTTAGTTCAATTCAAAGAAATATTGGTCGTGCTTTCAGGCCGTCTCAAGAGTCTGTAGGTCAAAATAGAATTGTAAGCGATGATAGTTCAAAGAATGTTCAAAGGGCAGGTGATAGGTTTACCTCTCGTCCACGTCCTGTTGTTGCGAGACCAACAACAACAACGACGACGACGACGACAACTACAAGCACTGAAACTCCCTTATTGAGAAAGTTTAGTGAACGTCCATTGAGACTACCCGACGTTTTTGATGACGTTGATGTTATCTTAGAAGAAGACCCTACAACTATCGTACCAGAAACAGTACCCACAAGGAGGTATAGTAGTGTTCTTAGGACATCTTTAAACAGATTTAGTTTTCCAGATACAACAGTAGGACCACAATTGACGACCGAAAGATCATCTTTCAGGGAAAGATTTGTTAAATTAGACGATGAATTTGAAGAAGCTGATATTATTACGTCAACAATTTCCCCTAGTACTACACCAGAACCAACAACAACTCCAATAAACGCTGAAATCAGATCTTATTCAGGAGATCTTATTGGCAAATTGATGAACAAGGAAAAGTTTGTGTTCACTTTAGGTACAGGATTGGCATACGGATTTGCTAAAAAGAATGAATTGACGAGAGAAAAGATTGCAGAAAATAACAGGCTAATCGCTAAAGGAACTGTTGAAGAAATTCCAAAAGGAAGACCTTTCAGCGTAGACATAAGCAAAGATATTAGAAATAATAGTTTGGCTGCTGAGCTTAATGACATACTTGCCACAACCACAAAAACTCCAGAAGAAACTACAATTATTTCAAGTACAAGCACTACAACTCAAGCTACAACTGCTGCAGAAGAAGAAAGCACAACAATTAAAGTCACTTTGTCCGAAATCAACACTAATAAGACGTTCATTCCTGGAAGGAGGCAGAGACCAACAAGGCCTTCAAACTATATTGAAACAGACGATACTACAAGTCCATCAAGGCCAAGATTTGAAGGTACCAGACCAAGTTACATTGGTCGTCGTACTCGTCTACCTATTGCAAGAACCTCTTTCAATCCTGATGCTGACACTGTTGTAACCGGAACCGGAATTTCAACAACAATCCCAAGACGGCAACGTCCTACAACAAGATTGTCCCCGGTCACAACAGATGCTGATGAAGAGCAAGTTATTTCAAGTTCACAACGTCCTGCTTTCAATAGACCATCGTTCAGAACTACCGCTGCTCCAGTCAGAGATTCAACAGAAGACCTGCCAGAAGATGGAGAGGAACAAGTACGAGTTATTTCAAGTTCACAACGTCCTGCTTTCAATAGACCATCATTCAGAACTACCGCTGCTCCAGCAAGAGATTCAACAGAAAACCTGCCAGAAGATGAAGAGGGACAAGAACGAGTTGTTTCAAGCTCACAACGTCCTTCTTTCAACAGACCATCATACAGAACTACCGCTGCTCCAGCTAGAGATTCAACAGAAAACCTGCTAGAAGATGAAGAGGGACAAGAACGAGTTATTTCAAGCTCACAACGTCCTGCTTTCAATAGACCCTCATTCAGAACTACTGCTGCTCCAGTTAGAGAATCGACAGAAAACTTGCCGGAAGATGAAGATGGACAAGAACGAGTTATTGTAAGCTCACAACGTCCTGC
Organism: Mochlonyx cinctipes; assembly: GCA_001014845.1. Lineage (NCBI taxonomy): Eukaryota > Metazoa > Arthropoda > Insecta > Diptera > Chaoboridae > Mochlonyx > Mochlonyx cinctipes. The sequence goes on along the minus strand of JXPH01003613.1, from coordinate 10,035 downwards.
TTTTAATAGACCATCGTACAGAACTACCGCTTCACCAGTTAGAGTAACGACAGAAAACCTGAAAGAAGATGAAGAGGGACAAGTGCAAGCTATTTCAAGCTCACAACGTCCTACTTTCAATAGACCATCCTTCAGAACAACCGCTTCACCAGTTAGAGTAACGACAGAAAACCTGCCAGAAGATGAAGATGATGCAGAGGAACAAAGCACAATGAGATTATTTGTAGAAAATTTGGTTACAGAAAAATCCCTTCTAGACGAGGACGAAGAAATTGACATGGAACATGATGTCATGACAATCGAGAAACTAATCCAGATGGCTGAAGAGAAAATTGAAGAGGAAGAAGTTAAATCGCTGACAGGAAAAGACGACGATGATGAAGATGAATTTATTACAAAGAAAAATTATGATGAAGGAACAACGGAATTGCCAGAAGAAGTTGCGAGAATCGTTAGTAACTTGAATAGATTGGAACATAAAACTACAACACCTCCACCTCTCAGAGATCCTGTCGAGGATACTACTGATGACGATGAAGAAACTACAACTGTACCCAGCTCAACAACAACAACGACCACTGAAGCATCAACTACTGCTGAAGCTTCGAAAACCGAAGGTACGACAGCTAAGCCCCTTGATATTCCACGAGGATCACGATTCGATATTGCCCAAGGTCAAGGAAGACGAAGAGTTAAAGTTGGAGTTAGAAGAAGGACAACAGTTGCTCCTAATACTTCTGAAACTTCTGATTCTCCAGACACTGAATCTCAAGTAAAAACATTTGACGCTCCTCTCGTACCACCAGCTTTCCCACCTAGGAGACGATTGATTGGGTCAAGAAGAACTACAACAACTACCTCAACAACCGAAAGATCACAATCAGAGGACATTGAAAATATTGAGGAGGAAAAAAATAATGTTGAAGAAGTTTCAACAGCGCGAACATCAATTCAACGTAGGCCTTTGATAGGAAGGAGACGTCCGGGACAAGCTCAAGTACAAGTACCAGAACAAGTCAAAACAGAAGAAGAAATTTCAACAGTACAAACGCCTACTCAGCGTAGACCATTAATATCCCGAAGAAGACCAGTATCGTCAAGCATTGCTGAAGATGATATTGATAGGCAATCTAGTGAAATCAGCCAACAAAGCCCGACTCGTAGATCGTTTGCCTCACGTAGGCCACTTCCAGGAAGAGTTCAACCTAAAGTAAGTTCCACTGAAGTGACAACCGAAAAAGAAAATGAAACCGAACCTAATGAAGATGAAAAGGAAGTTGAAGTGGAAGTGGAAAAAACTACTCCATCAGCTCCAACAAGAAGGACATTTGCTGCCAGAAGAAGACCACTTATCGGAAGAGTCCCAGGCAGAACTACTTCTGCAGAGGCTACAACCGAAAAAGAAAACGAAACTGAAGTAAATGAAGAGGAAAAGGAAATTGAAGTAGAAAAATCTACTCCATCAACTCCAACAAGGAGAACAATTGGAGGTAGAAGACTTATCGGAAGAACCCAAGGAAAAACTGCTTCCGTGGAAATTACAACCGAAAAAGAAAACGAAACTGAAGTAAATGAAGAGGAAAAGGAAATCGAAGTAGAAAAATTTACTCCAGTGACTCCAACAAGGAGAACAATTGGAGGCAGAAGACTTATCGGAAGAACCCAAGGAAAAACTGCTTCCGCGGAAGTTACAACTGAAAAAGAAATCAAGATTGAAGATGTTACGCAATCAAAAACACGTCGTCCATCACTATTGAGAAGAAGGACAGGACCAACAACTACAACTACAACAACAACAACAACATCAACTACAGAAGAACCAATAGAAAATAATGATAACGATGATGAAGATGAGGAAGACACTACCGAACTAATACAAACTGCTCCAACACGTCGTGGCTTCCAGCTCAAACGACCTAATTTCCTTCAAACATCAGGTGAAGTTGATATTGATCGTAGCTCTAAAGAAGCAGGTATTTTAGTGCCAAATCGTAGAAATTTGTTTCCAAAGCGACCATCATACTCAAGTGCTGAATTGAAATCAAGAATCCAATCAAGTGCTGAAGTTAAATCAAACTCAGCTGAAGTTGAAGATGAAAGTGAAGATCTCACAACTGAATTAGTTCTTCAAACCACATCAACTCCAGCCCCATCTCCAGCATCACCATCCCGTCGCACATTTAATCCAAAACGACCAGGGTCATTAAGAGCTTCAAGTGATTCTGAACAAGCACCAACCCGTAAACCATTTGCTCCAAAACGGCCAACCCAAACCCCAGCTACAACTTCTGAAGAGCAACACACTTCAGCTGAAGTTACAGTGCCTAAATTACAATCAAAACTCCCAGGACGTCGTCCATTTGGAGCAGGAGCGAGGAAATTCGGTGCATCAACCCAAGCTCCTGTTTCCGAATTGATTGAAGCTGAAAAAGAATCTTCCAAAGAAGTTGTTCTATCAAAACCGGTACGTAAACTATATTCACCAAGAAAACCAGGAGCACTTACCCCAACTACAACAACTACAGAAACTCCAGCTAAAGAAAGTTCTTCGGCCGAAAAAACTTCTGAAGAAGCATCTCCAACGAGAAAAACATTCGCACCGAAGAAAATTTTACGCCCAAGTATATTGAACAAGAAAGCAGCAGCAGCCGAAAGCTCTGAAGAAAAAGTTTCGAATGAAACAGTCGTCTCTGCACCAATTGAAAACAAAACCGTACGTCCAAGATTTTCAGTAGGTCGTACAATCACAGCTGAATCAACAACTGAATTCAATTTGAACAGAACTTTTGTGCCAGCTTCTAAGAGAAATCTTTCAACTTCAACAACACCCCCACCAGAAGAGAGCCAAAACGAAACTGAACCCTCCTTAGTTCCATCCAAATTCACAGGAAAACGCGTTGTTATTAGAAATAGACAGAAATCGTCAACAGCAAGACCAGCTGTAGCAATTGAGGCGGAAGCTCCTGTAACAGAAATAACACTTGTTTCGAGAAAACGACCAAATCTATACAGACGACCAACACGAAAACCACTACCAGAAAGTGGATCTGATGAGGACGAAATTAAGAACGCTTCAACAGAAAATGTGAGACAAGTGTTTGTTACAGATAACTTGATTGAAACTACAACGTCTAATGAGAGTATTGATGATTCGACGACAGAGGATATCACTACAGATCTTCCATCTTCAACAAGTACGTCAACATCAACAACAACCACCCCCACTACTACTACAGAAGAACCAACAACAACCACTGAAGAACCAACAACTACTACTACTACTACTACTACTACTACTACTACCTCAACCACAACAACTACAGAAGCACCAACAACTACTACAGAACCACCAACAAGTCCAGCCATAACTACTGTAGAGGCTATAGAAGAAGATAGTTCAGAGTCTACTGAAACTGCAGACATAACATCTGAGCCATCCACAATTAAAACTGACGAAGAAAAAGAAGAAAATGAAGATGGTAAAGAAGCGAAAGATGAAGAAAGCGAAGAGGACGAAGACAATATAGTAAAGGACGACGATAAAGAAGACACGAAAGAAATAATCAATGAAGCGGAACAACGGGAGAGAGAAGAAAGAAAACTATTTGTTATACCTCTATTCAGGGAAAACAATTTCGTAACCGAAAACTCTCGTGATGAAGTTAAAGTTGAAGAAGAGAAAGATGATTTGGAAACAGAAGAAGAGTCTGAAGAAGACAATGAAGGTGAAGAAGAAGAAGATGAGGAACAAATTACAAGTACAGAAGAACCCACAACCACAACAACAACTGCAGCTACGACAACGACCACGAGTACAGAGCAAACAACTACTCGAAGAGGATTTGGAGTTAGAGGTAAGAACAGGATAGGACCTAATAAAACTATCTCTGCAACACTTAAACAGGTCACAGAAAAACCAGTCGAATCTGCAAGAGCTACACCAAATCCAATTCTATCTAGAGTTACAAGAAAACGATTCGGTCTTTCAAGGGCATCGTCAACGACAGAATCAACTGAAACTGAGACAAATGTCACTGAAAATGGAATTGAAGCTGCTACAGAAAAGACATTATTGCGTACAAGAAAACCTTTGCTAAGACAACGTGATTCCGTTAGAATTCGAAGCAAACCTTCAACGCCTCCAACAGTGAAAAGCGGTAATCTTGTTAAAACTGGTGCCAGAGCTGGCATCAATAATATCAACAAATCTGTTGCGAATAAACTAAATGGCACAGCTTCAGCAGCCAACAATACTGTATCAGTTCCTAAATCACGGTACATTATAAACCGCAACAGAAATGCAACGACAACAAATCGTCCAAAAATAACACGCAAACCATTTACACTAGCTGTAACAGTAACAGAAACAGATATAAATACAGAAACAGAAACACAACCCGAACCACTCACAACCGAGATTGAAACCTCAACCATATTCGTTGATAACACAATCAACACAATAATTCCGACAACGGAATACATAACATCAGATGAACAATACACAACACATACCACGGAAGACACAAACACAAATCTAATAGATAATATTGATAATAATGATGTATTACAGGAATATAGTAGGCCAACAACAACACCCCCAACCACAACAACAACACAAAAACCGACCACACTCTATCACGTATTCGCGATCAACAATGATGGCAGCGGTGCTACCAACGAATCTGTTGAAAGCGCGACAGCCTCGTCCACAGAAATTTACCAAAAGCCTGATTCAGAATCTGGCGATGACCAAAGTAAACTTATTAAATTAGCTGAATTAAGTCCTGAAACCATTGTAACCGATGAAAACGATCTTCTTTTAGAGTCTTATACCGATAAAATTGGCGAGATAAATAGGAGAGTGCGGATCAAGTTGGTGGAGCCCAAATACAAAACGCCGAGGGAGCTCGTCTTTGCCGACAATATTTTCAATATCGAAACATCGACAATACCTCTAGAAGGTTTGTTCGACCCCGGAAATGAGGGGCGGGCCTTGAAAACTGGGGAGGAACATGTTACCATAATACCTTCATCGGAACGACCCTCTCCAGTCTACGTCCCAAATCTCCCAATTACCACCCTGCTAAGACCAGAATCCAATGAATCTGATCACATAGTCATTTCAATAGCAAACCTAGACAATGTCATTCTTAAAAAAGCCGAAAGAGATAACGCCGACAGTAACGACTCTAGCGAACGTGTTATTGAGAAGCGCGCTAGAAACGGCGAAGATAGTATAAGTAGATACCCTTTTTATCAAAGACCATCATCAGAGGTTAGTTAAACTATAAAATAAATTAAATTCCGATATTTTAAGATGCCATAGATAAAATTAGTGTGTTTTTTTTGTCGTAACCTAACCATGATTAATTGCTCAAATATAAAGAAAATACTAAATCCTACACACTCACACACGCACCATGATCAGGACGTAGTAGGCCACAAAATAAATGTTGTGTTTATCTAATCTAATATCTATCTAAACAAACGTATTGTAGCAGGCACACGATTTGTGTTAAAAATGTTGTTGTTGTTGGATTTGTACTAACTATTATTGTCCCTGCAAAAAAAAGAATGTTTTTCTGCACACAGCTATGTTTTTATTATTGCACCCTATTTTTATTTTTCTGTTTTTAAATATGCATGAAATTATTATTTTAATTATATAATATGTTATTACGAAAGGATGAAAGAAGCTAGTCTATAAGATTTTATTTTAGTTTTTCTTATCTGTAAATATTTATTTAAAAAAAACGTTGGAGAAAATTCAAGTTTAAATTGAAAGAAAAACGTGATTTTATTGTTTTAAATCGGACATTTTCTTAAGATTTAAATTCTTGATTTTTTTTTTGTAATTAACTTTTTTCATTTTGGAATATGGACAAAAATTAGATTTTACAATAATTATTATATTTATAGGTTATGTTTAAATCCCTTCAAAAAATATTTATTTATTTGATGCCCACACACAGAGGGACAGAATTGAAAAAGTGAGGCGCAAAACTTTTGAATTTTTCTCTTTGTATTCAAAATTATGTGCTGGAGTATTTGTTTCTTGTTTTTATACTAAACCGCATTGTGGCGCTGCAAAATCTAAATTTTTTCTTGTGTATTTCAGAGACTCAGAAAAGTTAGAAAAGATAATTCCTGAAACGATATTTTTAGTTCGATACACTATCAAAATTATTCTTGAACATGAACTCATTTTTAAGGGAAAAGAACTAAAATAAACAGTTAAAAGAACTAAAAACTTCAGTTTAGTTTAGTGTGCCCTGGCTTGTCTGGCAAAATTTGGAAATTGAACTAAAAATAATAGTTCGAAGCTCGAACTAAAATCAATAATGACTTTTGTCTGAATTGCAGTGAAATGAACTAAAATTTTAGTTTTCAGGATTGTCTATGTCAACATGTCTCAAAAACATTACTTTTTTGCATTTTGTCACTGCGAGGCGCTGTAAGTGATTGAAGGTATTTCATAGAGTAATTGATATTGATGATTACTGCCATCTATACACAGATAACTTCAAATACCCAGAATAGTTCTTGAATATAAAATCGTTTTTAGGTGAAATAACCAAAAAAATTGATAAAAGTTAAAAAACTTAGTTTTATTATGCGAACTAAAATATATCGCTTTGGAAAAAGTAATCAGTTCCGTGACCTGATCCTTGTGGCAAAATTTGAAAATTGAACTAAAAGTCATGGTTGGAAACTCGAACTAAAATTTATAGTGGGTAGACCTCTGTCTGGATTTCGGTTAAATGAACAAAAAATTTAATTTTTAGAATTATCTGCGTAATTTTGCTATCGTAAATTTGTTGCTTCGTTTCCGATCTTAACATGAATTAATTGTCCATTCAGAGCTGAGGTATCCTCGAAACTCTTCAATTACTCTATATAATACTGTCAAACACTCACAGCTCCGGCCAGAAATATACATAATACAAAAATGTAATGCTCTAGAATGATGTTTCACTTAAGTAGTCCAACAAATTTTCAGAACACACTGTATCTCTTAAATGCTCAGAAAACAGGCCCGTGCAGATCGGGGTGTCAGAAAAAGACCAAATACGTACAAGTCCTAACATATTGAATATCGTTAGAAACGTCTTGACGCACTGAGAATTCTAAGCCTTTGATCTTGAAAAGTAGGTAATATTTAAATATTTTAGAGCACAGAAAAATACCTAATATAAACAAAACAGTTAAAAGAACTACAAAAATTAGGTTGGTGGTGTGAACTAAAATAAATCGTTTTTGAAAAAGTGGTCACTTCAGCTCTGAACCTTCTGGCAAAGTTTGAAAATTTAACTAAAAATAATAGTTTGAAGCTCAAACTAAGATAAATAGTGACAAAAAATCCGGCAAACTAAAACTTTTAGTTTTATAAACTAAATTAAATACTTCTATAGTATGAACTATTTATTTTAGTTCAGCAAAATATTAGTTTTAGTTTAAAAACATAAAAATAATAGTTAAATAAATAAGTTGAAAATAAGTTTCAATTTACTGCTTGCACTTGGAAATTTTAGGTATAAAAACTAAAATTTGAGTTCAAAGCACACACCAATTCTCGAACTTCCCCGACCAATAATAACACTAGGTAGAAAAAAATTGCTGTAAATTGACGAATATCCATCGATTCCTGGGTGCCCCAGGAGGTCTGTCTACTTTTAGGACAATAGGTATAACTTGGTAAACAAAAAAAAATTGGTCAAAAGTGACCCATTTGCATTGTTCCCCAGACCCTCCTAGGGGGTCATCCCAAATTTTTTAAACCAATTTTTAGACTTCACGGACCGATAGGTATAACCTCGCAGAAGTCATTTTTTTGGTCCAGATTGACCACTGATCCCCCAGGGGGTCTCCGTCCTAGAGAGTCATCCCTAAATTTTTATACTGTATACTGATATCCAAACTCTCCAGGCCAATAGATATCACCTCGTAATTTACGAGAGGTAAAAAAAAATAGTCTAAATTGACCCATTGATTGGTTCCTGGGTGCCCCTAGAAGGTTATCTCAATTTTTTAAACCGACTCCCAAACTCCCTAGACCGATGGGTATCACTTATAGAAAAGAAAATTTGGTTCTTATCGACCCATTTTCATCGGTCCCTGGGTGCTCCTAGAGGGTCATGCCAACTTTTTTATACCGATTCCCAAACTCCCTGAGTGCCTCTAAAAACCCATTGAAAGTAAGAAATATAAACGATTTAGTTTAGTTTAGTGAACTATTAATTTTAGTTTCCAAAACTATTTTTGTAGCTCAGACGGAAAACTAAAAAAAAATTTAACGCGTTAAACTATAAATAATAGTGGGTGGATTTTTATTCAATATTTTAGTTAAATGAACAAAAATAATAGTTTACCGGATTTTCTGTGTAGACTTTTGCCTGCATAGAAAATTCGGCAAACCTAAATTTTAGTTCATTTCTCTGAAATCCCTTTATTAATTTTAGTTCCAGCTTCGAACTATTATTTTTAGTTAAATTATTAAACTGCCAGAAGGTTCAGAGCGCTGCTTTAACAACTTTTTCCAAAACAATTTAGTTTACTTCGCATACATTGATTGATTTTTTATTTTGTAATTACGCATTTCAAATAAAGTTCGCTGCTTGTAAGTTTTTTTATCTAAAATGAGGATAAAAGATCTAAAATAATGAGATCGTTGAATTGATGTATTTAATAATGTTTTTTTATCTAATAAAATTAGATAAAAAATTCTTTATTTATGTACAATTTCACCATTTTTAAGGTACGATCTCATTGAAAAGTTGGGCACGGTTTTACACGTATTTCAAACAATTTATCTATTATTTAGATCGCTTGTTTTTCTGTGTAGCCAAACTAGTTTTTTTAGTTCTTTTAACTATTTATTTTAGTTTTTTTCCCAAAAAATTATCGAACTAAAAAATATCATTTTTGAAATTATCTGTGTGTATTTCGGTGAATTGAACTTTATAGTATTAGTTTGTAGCAGGAGGTTCCCATAATTTTCAAAGTTTATTTCCCAATTTTGTCATCCAAGGGTTTAAAATTTTCAGGGTATCAAGACGCATCTTGACATGACTAGAACGGATTTTGAACTTTTTCTGAAACCCTCTTATGCTTATGCACGACCTTGTCTGAAAAAAGTTAGATTTTGAAGTACCACCATGCGACTTGGTACAAAAACAAGGTTTTATTATACTTAACACACTACTCTAGAATATAAAGGGAAAAAGTTAAGAGTTTTGTGACTGTTTTTTTCAATTCTGTCCCTCTGTGCCACGGTTCGTTGAAATAAATTTTTGTTAAACGAAATATATCAAACAAACGGTAATTTAGAATATTTTCCTTGAACATCAAGCATCAATTTCTGGATT